>WAAF01019757.1:1280956-1321955 GCA_013400475.1 Tricholaema leucomelas
GGCCACAAGAAGGTCACCTGGGAACCTCCTCTTCTGCGGACTGAACAGCCCCAACTCTTTCAGTCTGTCCTCACAACAGAGCTGCTGCAGCCCTCTGAGCATCCTCGTGGTCCTTCTCTGGACACACTCCAGCATCTCCACATCCTTCTTGTAATGGGGGCTCCAGAACTGGATGCAGTACTCCAGGTGGGGCTCAGCAGAGCACAGTAGAGGGGAAGAATCACCTCCCTCACCCTGCTGACCACACTTCTCCTGATGCAGCCCAGGCTCTGGTTGGCTTTCTGGGCTGCAAGTGCACACTGCTGGCTCCTGTTGAGCTTCTTGTCCACCAGCTCCCCCAAGTCCCTCTCTTCAGGGCTGCTCTCCAGCCTGGATTTGTGCTTGGCATTGCCTTGACCCAGCTGCAGGACCTTGCGCTTGATCTTGTTGAACGTCATGAGATTGGCTTGTGCCCACTTCTGCAGCCTGCCCAGGTCCCTTTGGATGGCATCCCTGCCCTCCAAAGTGTGTCTGCTGCACCACACAGCTTGGTGTCTTCAGCAAACTTGCTGAGGCTGCACTCAGTGCCACTGTCCATGTCACTGGTCATCATATTTTCATCTAAACTGCTTTCCACTGAGAAATGATGTTGCAATAGACCTGAAACGTCCCATTCTGTCTTACTCTTTCTTTCAGTACCACTAAAACATGCTGAAGTGTCATGCAAACCCAGAATGATTTAAAAATATCTTTGTTTTTCATCTGAGCCATAAGCTGTGCTTGGCATGAAATTGAAGTGAAATGAAATGAATAGTGCTGGGGAGAGCAAGGAGGAATTTGTTGTTTACAACAGGTCTGGCAGATAACTGACTGTTCTTCCAAACCCAAAGAAAATGCTTCTTAAAATATTCTTGCCACAAAATTATAGAATCACAGAGTTTATTCTGTTGGAAAAGACCTTTAAGAGCCTCCAGTCCAACTACTCTGACAGCAGTGTGCACAGGTAGTCAAGAGAGCCAATGGCATCCTGGCCTGTATCAGGAGCAGTGTGGCCAGCAGGACAAGGGAGGTTATTCTGCCCCTGCACTCAACACTGGTCAGGCCACACCTTGAGTACTGTGCCTAGTTGTGGGCTCCTCAATTCAAGAGAGATGTTGAAATGCTGGAAGGTGTCCAGAGAAGGGAGACAAAGCTGGTGAGAGGCCTGGAAGAGAAATCCTATGAGGAGAGGCTGAGGGAACTGGGGTTGTTTAGGCTGGAGAAGAGGAGGCCCAGGGCAGACTGTGGGAGAGCACTCTCCCTAGGCAGGGCATGAGCTGTAAACATCTGAGCTCATGCTGCGAACTGTCCTTGGCTGCCTGGGTCCCAGGACAGTAAGCTGTAAACAATGAGCACCCCACGCACACCTGCAGGGGGCTGAGCTTGCCGTCCCACGGGGTGGACACCAGGGGATTGACTGACCTATCCATACCTTGTTTGTAGCTCTGAACCAATCTGTACCTTCCACATATGTAAACCTCAGCTAGTTGTGCACACCTCTGCTAAAGGGGTATAGAAGCTGTTGCACTTCCTGAATAAAGCTGTACTGCACTGCACTGACCATAAGGCTGCTGGCAGCTGAGTCCTCGTCAGTACCCCGATCGATTCTCGGCCTCCCTGGCAGCCTGCCACCCGCAGCAGACCTCATTGCTGTCTGCAACTACCTAAAGGAGGTTATAGCCAGGTGGGGTTGGTCTCTTCTGCCAGGCAACCAGCAACAGAACAAGGAGATAGAGTCTCAAGTTGTGCCAGGGCAGGTCTAGGCTGGATGTTAGGAGGAAGTTGTTGGCAGAGAGAGTGATTGGCATTGGAATGGGCTGCCCAGGGAGGTGGTGGAGTCACCGTTCCTGGAGGTGTTCAAGAAAAGCCTGGATGAGGCATTTAGTGCCATGGTCTGGTTGACTGGATAGGGCTGGGTGCTAGGTTGGACTGGATGAGCTTGGAGGTCTCTCTGAACCTGGTTGATTCCATGATTCACTCTCTAACTCTACCGTGTCTGGTGCTAAACTGTGTCCCTCAGCACCACATCTCTGCCTATTTGAAACCCCTGCAATGGCAGGGATTCAACTACCTCTCTGAGGAGCCTCTTCCAGTGTCTGAAATTTTTTACCAGTCAACCATTTTAACATTTCTTGCCAAAATAGTGACAGACCAGGAAAAAAAGGTCAATGTCTGGCACGTCCTTGACCTCCAAGAGACCTTGAATCATTTGAGTTCACTCAAACTGATGCCCTCACTGCCTATTTGCACCTGAAGGTATCTAGTAGAAGAGCTGTCTTTTGCCAAGTTTCCTTTGCGTGCTCCCAGTTCTATTTTGCCAAAGCCAAAGAAATATTGGTGCCTATTAAGGAAATCAAAGTCCTTTAGAAGCCCTTTGGGTTATGAATTTACAATGTACAGTCATTTTGCTACACATTCAGTCCTTCCTTGCAGGAAGCAGTCCTTTGCTGAACGTTGCTGCATGTGCCAGGCACAGATAGCTTTTATTTCTTTCTTTAAAGACAGTTGTTAATCAGTTAGAGCAACCAATTGCAGAATACTTGGAGCCAACTGGATTAAACTGATTATGGGATTATTAAATGGATTAAGTTCTATTGATAACTGGTTGTCAGCCAGGAGAGCTAAAGCCCTCATCAGCTAGAGAAAAAAAAAAAGCCCATCCCAGCCCTTTTCACTGGTGCTTCACCTTGAACTTAGCTGTAACAACTTCTTGTTTCAGTCATGTTTCTATAGCAACCAAGGTAATTGACACTAATTAACATATTTTGGCTGTGGTTATTTTGTGCTAATTTCATTTTTTAATTGCTTTGGATGATAGTGTGAGACCACAATAACAGGTTTTTTACTCTCTCAGAAGGTATTGAAGGCGTCAGGATGCATTCCTTCTTGCTCCCATTATAAGCTTGTGAGGTCTGATCTACATAAACAAGGGGCTCAAGAGCCGGGCTTAGTTCAAGTGGCACTGGAGGATTTAGGGGATATAGGAGCAACCCCCACACAGCGTAGCTGTGAGGAGGTCATTGAGAAGACAAGCTACATGCTTGACAGCAGCTAATCATGTGAGGACAGGAGGCACAAAGGGTATGAAGTGCAACAGTAGTTCACACTGGATATAAAGACAAAATTTCTCCCCATGAGGACAGCCAAACATTGGAGCAACTTTCCCAGAGAGGCTGTGCAATCTTAGTTACAGAATCACAGAATCAGTTAGGTTGGAAAAGACCTTTGAGATCATCAAGTCCATTGGAAAAGACCTTTGAGATCATCAAGTCCATCCTATTGCCCAACATTACCTAATCACCTAAACCATGGCACCAAGTACCACATCCAGGCTGGTTTTAAACACTTCCAGGGACAGCGACTCCACCACCTCCCTGGGCAGCCCATTCCAATGCCAATCACTCTTTCCATGAAGAACTTCTTCCTAACATCCAGCCTAAACCTCCCCTGGTGCAGCTTGAGACTGTGTCCCCTCATTCTGTCACTGGTTGGCTGAGAGAAGAGACCAACCCCACTTAGCTGCAACCTCCTTTCAGGTAGTTGTAGATAGTGGTAAGGTACCCCCTGAGCCTTCTCTTCTCCAGGCTAAACAGCTCCATCTGCCAGTCCTTGGGGGTTTTCAAGACCCAGCAGGAAAAAGCCTGTTCTACTTGTTCTGGCCTCATAGCCGACCTTGCTTTAGCAGGGGATTGGATGAGAGACCTCCTGTGGCCTCTTCTGGCCTGAATCATTCTATGACCTTCTATTCTTGTGGCCCTACAATTATTCATTTCTTTCACTATTTTGGTAGAACCATAAAGATGATGAATGCACAGCATCTCACTGGGTGCAGCAAGAGTCATACCCTGCCTGAAGAGCTCCTGGTACTTGGCATCTTCAGTGATGTGCTAGTTTGAGCCTAGCTAGCATGTTTTGGTGAGCAGAACTAGATGATAGGCTGTAAAATGAAAACAATGGTGAGGTCTACTTCCCTCACAGTCTTGCTGGGATGTGTAAAGAAGAAAGGCAAAACAAAGATTACTGCACTTGCTTCTTCTCTTCGCTGGGGAGCTTTGCCTGCTGGGGAGCTTGTGGCTGCTGGCTGGACTCCATCTTGCCTTCTAACCTCACCCTCCCTTTGCTTGGCTGCTTCACCTTGCTTTTTAATCCCTTTTGGCCGAACCTCCATTCTTCCTTAGGACTGGGGTAAGGTTGAAAGGGGTAGGGGGAAGGTGAGGGGTGGTTGAGAGCCCCTCCTAGGGACTCAGGTTTCTGGGAGGGGAGTTGTGTCTGTATTACCTTTTTTACCTTGTCTATTTCTGTATCTAACTGTATATACTGTAACTATCTGCTTGTACATTGTGCCAGCTGTAAATATAAGCTTCATTCAAATTTCCAGAGCCGACTGAGTCTAGTCTGGGTGATTTCTAAAAGTGTGGGGGGCGGGGGACACCCAAACCATCACAAGTGAGCTTACAGGGTGCTCAGGTGAGGTGCATTTAGTTTTATTACTGGCTTCAGATCTTTTTAAGAGGTTTCTGTGAGTGTGTTCTTGCAGCTCTTCACAAGACAACTGAGGGGTGGGTGTCAAGTGGCTGAGGCCAATCTCTTCTCAGTGGCCAGCAGCAATAAGACAAGGAGCAACAGCTACACATTGGGACATAGAAGGTTTCACCTCAACAGGAGGAGAAACTTCTTTCCAGTGAGGGTGACAGAGCCCTGGAGCAGGCTGCCCAGAGAGGTTGTGGAGTCTCTTTCTCTGGAGACTTTCAAAATCTGCCTGGATGCATTCCTGTGTGGTCTGCCCTGGGTGATCCTGCCTTGGCAGGAGGTTGGACTGGATGATCTCTGGAGGTCCCTCCCAAACTCTAAAGTTCTGTGATTCTGTGGTTTTGTGATTCTAGCAGAGATATTGGAAGACTGGGCATTCTTGGAGCTCAGGCCTCTGGCTATAGCTTCAGGGAGAGAAATTGTCTCTGCTTCTAAGTCCTCCCAAGTGTTTCCAGAGCCTGAGTTCTGTGGTTGACCATGTAACTCCATGGATGCATGGGTCTTTTGAAATGGTTCCTCTGAAGCACAGCATACACATCTCTGAAGGAAGGCAGGGAAAGGAGGGCAGAGTAAACAAGAGGTCTAACAGTCTGTTCTCAAACTGTGTCCTGGAGTCATTTCGTTGCCTTTACTGCTCTTTCTTGTTCGATTGCCATGCTCTGAGATGGCCTTTGTGACGCGGAGGAGGCAACAAACACTTAAACTGAAACGCAGAACAATGTCTCCAGAGGAACAACAATCCTGGCTGTAAAAGCAGACAGCAGCAATGAGGGGATTAGACCTGGCTGGCCAGTGTAACAGGGGATAAGATGCTGTGCAGAACCACTGAACATCTCTTAATGAACAAACCTGAGCATTAAAAATCATACCTTTAGCAATAACAATCCAGCACCACAGACAGACCGCGAGTGTCTGAGTGATGGTTTATTAACTCAGACATTGCTGCATGGAGAGCACTTGCAGTCTTTGGCCTTACACTTAATAACTCACCAAGCATGAGCAGGTTCAGTAATTCATTCCTTGTCTTGTGCAGCTGCTCAAAAACCTCATTGGGATGAAATTTATGGCTTCTTCTCACAAGACTAAGAGCACCTCCTGCAGGTCTGTGACAGCTCCATGCTTCTGCTGATCTTAGCTGGGTGCTGAGCATCGCCAGGACCAGCACCTCCTCCTCAGCTGTGTTGAGATGGGATCAGTCACGTTTCTGTTAGGTTTTCCTGAGAATATGGGTTCAGCTGCACCCCAGCCTTGTACTTTGGTGCTTTCTGACCTTTAGGCCAACCACTGCTTTCTGTGTCTGATGCCAAAGAACTGTTTAGCTGGTAGGGAGGCTGGAGAACAAGCAGATTATGACATTACAAAGACAAGAAAGTAAAACTTGAGCAGCTAAAGGAAATAAAAGATGAGCATCAGAGGTGAGTATTAGAAGTTCTCTTTCTTAAGGGTGTTTTGATGTACTCCTGGCAGGAGCTGGGGGTTGGAACTGCTTTCCCTCTCTTTTGAAGTCCTGTTGTCCATCAGAGTGAGCTCACATTCAATGTTTCTGATAACCTTGAGGCAAAGCCATGAACCAAGGGGAACAAAAGACTTTTAAAAGCCTCCCTCTGTGGCTTAATGCACATGTGATGTAACACAACCTAACGATGCACAACAGGAGCAATAAATAGTAGTTGGTTTGGACTCCTGAGTGTACCCAAACCCCTGCGCTCCATGGCGGGGACAGCAGTAGCATACAGAGGAGGATCAGCTCAACTCCTCAGCACCTGCAGCTAAAGCCCAGTCTTTTACTGGTGAATCATATTGCCCTTGAGAAGCTGCCTGAGACACAACTAGAGGAAACTGGTAGCAGTAAACAGTCATCAGGTCCTGCCTACCGATGCTGATGCTTTGTGTGTTCAGTGCTGTCACTCAGCACTGGGACAGCACAGCCTCAGCTATGAACAGATGTGGGCAGATGAGCAGCGACTCTTGAAGGGAAAGTTGAGATGCTCCAGTATAAACATAAGGCAACTAACTTTCCCTGTGATTTCTGTGTGGGTATGCCATCCTCTTTCCTCTTTTTGAAGGTGGGAACGTCAAGTTGAGTGGCAGACTTTTCCTTCCCGCTCCAGATCCTACTGCTGCTTCCTTGCAGTAATCTCTAAAATTGGTGTTTTCAAAGAGACTAAGGAAGTGAGAGTCCCAGAAGGGACATAAACATCCAGCCCTCTTGGGAAAGCCCAGACTAGACTATCTTTGAACATGAAAGTGTGGAGTCTCACAAACCTGTGAGGCAGAGACGTGCTAGAGGGCCAGGAACACAGGAGGAGGGATGTGATTTATTCAAGGTCACCCTCAATGTCAGGTGCAGAGCTGGCAAACAGCGCAGGCATCATCCACCTCCCTGTTAGGATTTCAATCACTGAAATATCCTTTCCCTCCCTCACAGACACGGAGATTCTGATTCCTCACTCATCCCAGCTCAGAATAAATCAGGAGAAATGCCATGCAAGTCCCCAGTGTAACTTCCTGAGTGAGAGGAGACTTGAGGAGTGTCTACTGCGTAGAACCACCAGGGAGTTCAGCTGGAGTCAGATGGCTAAATGCCTTTGTGAATTGAGGCTTGAGTGTCTTCGTTCATTAAGGAAGCAAAGGGTGGGGAAAAGTAGCTGTAATTAGAGCAAAAGGAATGCCAGGCAGTAGCTGCATGATTAGTCTGTCATCTTGAAGAGGATTGTCTTCAAGCTCACTGGTGCTTGTGGGCATCAGTCAGAGTTTTGTTCATTGCTGCGTGCAGCACTGTCTCTAAGAATGAGAAGCAGCCAAGCAGCCATTTGAAGGATGAATGTTTCAACTGGAGAGTATGAATGGAAAGCCAAGTGTCAGACCCCATGGGAGAACACATACAGTGGCAGTGTCTGTGACAAGGTTCACCCTTGCATGGCAGGGAATAGGGAACTCCATCACCAGGCATGACTGACCCTCGGCTTCTGAAGTCTAAATGTGAAGGACTCACCTTCAGCCCACAAGATGATAGTTATGTGCAAGGGAAGGATCTGCACAAGGCTGAGCAGCCAGGAAAAAAGTGAAGTGAGTAGTTTATGGGTGGGAGGAAAGGATACTTTGACAAGAATGGCTCACAGTGAGTTAATCACTTGGCCCATTTAATGATGAACACTGTTGCTGCTCCACCAGGGACAAAGGTAAGCTCAAAGCAGCTCCTGAACTCCCTATGTCTGTGTCTGTAGCCTGCCTTCATTTCAAGCAAAAATATCTTCAAGCCACTATACCTTATCCAAAGGCCTTTAGAACATGTGCTTCTTTGTCCATAATTCCAGTGATAGGCATCTCTTGGACCTCTTGGGCAATTACCTTCACCATGATGACTGTGGGTAACAGACACTCACCACTGAGAGACAGTCACCACTGGATTGTGAATCACAGAATCACAGAATCATAGAATCATAGAATGGTTTAGGTTGGAAGGGACCTCAAGGATCATCCAGTTCCAACCCCCTGCCATAGGCAGGGACACCTCCCACTACAGCAGGCTGCTCAAGGCCTCATCCAGCCTGGCTTTAAACACCTCCAGGGAAGAAGCATCCACAACCTCCCTGGGCAACCTGTGCAGTGTCTCACCACCCTCACTGTAAAGAACTTCCTCCTGACATCCAGTCTAAATCTCCCCTCCTCCAGCTTAAACCCATTCCCCCTCATCCTCACATTACCAGACCTTGTCAATAGTCCCTCCCCAGCCTTCCTGTAGGCTCCCTTCAGATACTGCAAAGCCACTCTAAGGTCTCCCTGAAGCCTTCTCTTCTCCAGGCTGAAGAGCCCCAACTCTCTCCACCTGTCCTCATAGCAGAGGTACTCCAGCCCTCTGATCATCTTCATGGCTCTCCTCATGTCCTACCAGCTAGCCAGATTTGCCATAATGAGGTACATTGGTGGCCAAACAATCACTCTAACTGAAGCCACAGGACTGGTAGGAGACTTCTGTTTGCTGAGCAAGAGCCATGTTTGTGCCCACACTGATGAGCTGAAGTTTTCTGGCAGTTATGGTGAGATGAGCAGAAAGAAGTTAGGCATTCAAGGGTTGCTAAGTGTAATGGATGTGGGAGCAGGGTGATTTGCCCTGGACAACTCCCTGGGGTTGTTTAGCCTGGAGAAGAGGAGGCTCAGGGCAGACCTCATTGCTGTCTACAACTACCTGAAGGGAGGTTGTAGCCAGGTGGGGGTTGGTCTCTTCTCCCAGACAACCAGCAACAGGACAAGGGGACACAGCCTCAAGTTGTGCCAGGGGAGGTCTAGGCTGGATGTTAGGAGGAAGTTGTTGGCAGAGAGTGAGTGGCATTGGAATGGGCTGCCCAGGGAGGTGCTGGAGTCACCATCCCTGGGGGTGTTCAAGCAAAGACTGGATGAGGCACTTGGTGCCATGGTCTGGTTGACTGGCTAGGGCTGGGTGCTAGGTTGGACTGGCCAATCTTGGAGGTCTCTTCCAACCTGGTTGATTCTGTTCTGTTCTAGCACAATTGGCTAACGACCTCACTTGGCCAGTCAAGCCTGTTCATGTGTGAATGGGCCACCCTTGCCATCAGGAGCAGGTCTTTGATGGTCACTGGGCAGATCTGGGTTGAGAATGGCTCTCCACTGAACCTCTGATATGGTGGAAAAGCCAGCCAAACTTTCCAAGCCACAGCCTTTCTTTGCAGGTGGAACAGGAACAGCACAATGGTAAGAGAAGCATAGGAACAATTTCTCTAATTTTAGCTTAATTACTTCAGTTGATCTTTGGAACTAATAATACCCAATGCTAATTTTTGCTTCCTGTTATCTTCTGAATGGAACCTGTGAATTTCTGAGGGAATTTGAATCTGGCTGGTGAGATCTAAATTTAGCACAAACAGCAAGTGCCAGCCCCTCTCTAATCCCACTCTCTTCTGACAGCTAACCCTGGCATTTGTGCACAAATTAGCACCTTCTGCTGTATTCCCTCCTGCCCAGGCAGGTGGGATTGTTTGGGCACTTGGGGTTCTCCAGGTACAAGTATAATTTGTGGATGAAATAGATCATTCCATAAATGTTCAGCTGTTTTATAAACTTGTCACCAGGAAAGCCTCTGCAGAGCTGGCACCCATAGGCTAGCAGCACCTGGATCAAACAGTGCCTTGATCTACTTCCTTTTATTAGCTGGGATTTGTGTATCTACCATCACAGACAAGGACAAATGGCCTCATAGAGGTAGAAGACATTGCAGGGGGAGTGCATACAGCAAGGCACATGGGCACTTTAACTGTCTTCTGGATGCACAGAGGGATTAGAGCCAGTTCTTGCTGCTTCCCACCAAGCCGGCGTCCCTCCAGATGAAGCACCAGCAGCTTGTCCCACGGAGACAGCCCACAGCCAGCACCTGGGACTCAGCACGGGCCACATCTGCACTGCTGTGTGTGAGCAAGCAGAGAGAGAGGCTGCAAGCAGCACAGGCTCCACTCCTAGATTTAAGCCTAGTCCACTACAATGTGAGAGACTGAGGAGGACAACTAAGGGTGAGGGACAAGCATGGCTGCATTAGGCTGCCCTGAGCATTCGCATCGAAACGTAAAGCAATCAGCCTTGCTCACAGACTAAGAGGTTAACTCCTCCAACCAAAAATGCTCAGAAATATGAGTATAAATACATACCTTCAAGTACAGTGTTGGTTGGATGTTTTTTTTCTCCCTCTTGCCTACACAGTAGATTATAGTTAATTAAACCTCTGCTCACATAAACAGAACAAGAAAGGATGTAAAAGTAATGAGCTGACAACACGGTCTGTATTATGTTGGGCTTCTAAGAGAATTTAATTTGGGGAAGAATTATGCACAGGCTGAAAGACAGTCCATTAAACTGAGCCAACTGCCTGGAAAGAGATAAAACAAAACAAAAACCCCAGTGTTCTGCCTCCTGTGAAATAAATAGCTTGCTGCACCTTCCTCTTACCTCACTGGTGGCACGGCTGTGGAGGAGAAGGCAAGTGGCCAGGTGGCCCCTGAGCCACCATCACGGGGACAAAGATACTTGGCACCTGCCTCTAAAAGGCAGGTAAGAACTGTGACAGTGATGGTGAGAGAGTTTGCAGATGTTGACAGAGAGAGAACCAGCAAAGTCTAGATAAATGTTGGTAATGCTCTGATAAAGCCTTACCCAGATATTGGACCCTGTGAGTACCTTCTCTGTGAAGCATCAGGTGTCTGTGCTGAGCAGTCATAGAATCATAGAATCACAGAATGGTTTAGGTTGGAAGGGACCTCAAGGATCATCCAGCTCCAACCCCCCGCCATAGGCAGGGACACCTCCCACTAGAGCAGGTTGCTCAAGGCCTCATCCAGCCTGGCCTTAAACACCTCCAGGGAGGAAGCATCCACAACCTCCCTGGGCAACCCATTCCAGTGTCTCACCACCCTGGTAAGGTCGGTCACTGGTCCAAAGTCAAGTGTGGTCTGCCAAGGAGCAAGATGGTGCTGCCTGTTATGCTTAGCTGTGGAAAATATTTCCTTCTGTTATTTTTTTGTAATCATAGGCAGCTAACAAACCAGCACAGTACACAGGAGGTAAACTGAGGCAGTCCCTCTTGTAGAGTCATAGAGTCATTTTGGTTGAAAAAGACCTGACCCTACACTGCCTGATCATCACTGAAACACTAAACAGAAACACAAGCACACAGGTTCCCAATCCAAGTCTCAGCCAGTCCCCTCCAGAGCATGCAGAGAGCAGCAGCTGCCTATAGCCTGGACAGGAGGTGTCACAAGGGACACCACTGGGATACAGGAATACAGGAGGGCAGGAGAGAACTGCCCCCTTTGGTCACCTTCTGTCCCACAAACATTCCATAGGGCTTGCTTCTTCACACAGGTTAACACACAGGTATCCCATACTAGGTGCAGTTCTTCTCCTGTGTGCTGCTGGCATCTCTCTTTCCCTGTGTCCCTTACAGGCTTTCATTCTGTAAAACAAAAGAGGTGTAGAGGGATTCAGCAAAACAACCTGAGAAAACATGGATGGTGCTAGCACCAAACAAGCCAGCTTGCTCAGGGGACTCATTTCCCTGTTGTGCCCTCCTTGAGGCACTGATACTCATTCAGCAGTGTCAATTTGCAGATAAAACAGCTTTTCTTTTCCTTTGTTTGTTTGTTGTTCATAGGATCACAGGATGTTAGGGGTTGGAAGGGACCCAAAGAGATCATTGAGTCCAACCCCCCTGCCAGAGCAGGACAATCCTATCTAACACAGGTCACAGAGGAACACATCCAGACAGGCCTTGAAAGTCTCCAGAGGAGACTCCACAACCTCTTTGGGGAGCCTGTGCCAGTGCTCTGTGACCCTCACAGTAAAGAAGTTCCCCCTTGTGTTGAGGCAGAACCTCTTTTGCTGCAATTTACACCCATTGCTCCTTGGCCTATCCCAGGAAGCAGTGAGCAGAGCCTGTCCCCCCCCATCCTGGCCAGCCCTAAGATGTTCATAAACATTTATCAAATCCCCTCTAAGTCTTCTTTTCTCCAGACTAAAAAACCCCAGGTCCCTCAGTCTCTCCTCATAAGCCATGCCCTACAGTCCCCTGATCATCCTCACAGCCCTCTGCTGGACCCTCCCCAGCAGATCCCTGTCCCTCTTCAACTGGGGAGCCCAAAACTGAACACAGTATTCAAGATGAGGTCTCACCAGGACAGAGCAGAGGGGGAGGAGAACCTCCTTTGATCTGCTGGACACACTCTTCCTAATACACCCCAGGATCCCATTGGTCTTCTTGGCCACAAGGGCACATTGCTGTGCCGTGGATGTTATCCACCAGGACCCCCAGGTCCCTCTGCACAGGGCTGCTCTCCAGCAGATCACCTCCCAACCTGTACTGCTGCAGTTTATTATTCCTCCCCAGATGCAGGTCTCTGCACTTGTCCTTGCTGAACTACATCTGGTTCCTGTGTGCCCAGCTCTGTCTGTCCAGGTCTCTCCATATGGCTGCACAGCCTGCAGCTGTATCAGCCATGCCTCCCAGCTCGGTGTGGTCAGCAAACTTGCTGAGCAGACACTCTGTGCCTTGGGGTTCTTGGTTGGTTGGTTGGTTTCGAGTTGTTTCTTTGGTTTTTTAATACAAAAGGATATGGGATTAAAGTGATTTGCACTGCCTATAGTTCTCCTCCCTCAAATTATTTAACCTTGTGCACAGAAAGGTTGTGTCACTTAATCTCTTCCCCACCCAGCCCCTTCCCAGCTGCTGTAAAGAAATAATCCCTTCAAATGCTTCTTTTGAAACAGTTTGTTTAAGCCTCAGGGGGATGATGTTGATGAGAGCTAGGAAATTAAGGGATTTGGTTTCTTCAATTTTGAAGTAAGAGAAGGGAAATAATTTTGAGTAGAATGAAACCAGATTGTTTTTTTTTTTTTAGTTCTCTGAGCAATTAATATTTTTTTAAAAGGCAACAAAAAAAAACCTACCAAAAAAAACCCAACATAAAATATATTTCATTCAGATTGATTGATTTAAGGGGTTTAAACTGGAAGAGGGGAGATTTAAACTGGATCTTAGGAAGAAGTTCTTTACAGTGAGGGTGGTGAGGCTGCCCAGGAAGGTGGTGGAGTTGCCATCCTTGGAAGTGTCCAAGAAAAGACTGGATGGGACACTGATTGCCATGGTCTGGTTCATTGGCTAGGGCTGGGTGCTAGGTTGGACTGGATGATCTTGGAGGTCTCTTCCAACCTGCTTGATTCTATGATTCTATGTTGCCAAGCACAGCTGTATGAAGGATGAAGACTTTGTTAAGAAACAGTGTATCTCCAAAAAAAACCCTCAAACAACCAAAACCCAACAAAACAAATAAACAAACTCTATGAGGAGAGGCTGAGGGAGCTGGGGGTGTGCAGCCTGGAGAAGAGGAGGCTCAGGGCAGACCTCATTGCTGTCTACAACTACCTGAAGGGAGGTTGTAGCCAGGTGGGGTTAGTCTCTTCTGCCAGGCAATCAGCAACAGAAGAAGGGGACACAGCCCCAAGTTGTGCCAGGGGAGGTCTAGGCTGGATGTTAGGAGGAAGTTGTTGCCAAAGAGAGTGATTGGCATTGGAATGGGCTGCCCAGGGAGGTGGTGGAGTCACTGTCCCTAGAGGTGTTCAAGAAAAGACTGGATGGGGCACTGACTGCCATGGTCTAGGTGATTGGCTAGGGCTGGGTGCTAGGTTGGACTGGATGATCTTGGAGGTCTCTTCCAACCTGCTTGATTCTATGATTAAAACCAAACCAACAAGCATAAAAACAAAAAACCAAAACAAACCCCAAATGAAATCACATCAAAGCAAAAAGACCCAACCACAAACCCCCCCCAAAGAACACACCACCATGAATAAGAGTTACTGAGCAACCTGGTCTAGTTGAGAGGTGTCCCTGCCCATGGCAGGGAGGTTGGAGTAGCAGATCTCTAAGGTCCTTTCCAAATTGAGCTATCTATGACTTTCGTTCTATGAGCCTTGAAAGGATTCACCACAAGGATCTTTCTGTTACTCACCCCAGTAGTGCCTCTGAAGAGGCTCATTGAGTTCTGGATGGGTACTTTGGGTGCAGTGAAATAAGTGACAAACTGGAGTCATTCCCTTTTGTCCCTGTTGCTTTGTTCAGCACTTTTTGCCTTTCCTGTGTTTTCAGAACTTCAGGAGGACTAACACCATACACGGGCTGAAGCTGTACATCAGCTCTTGGAAAGCAAGAGACAATCCAAAGAGAAAATGAGAGAGGATATTTCAGTTTGACTTGTCTCTGCCAGCTGGCCAGATGCCTGAGGGAAAGGATCAACAGAGAGCCTCCTCCGGATTTGCACAAAGGAGAAGTTCTATCTGCTGCCTCCACATCCCTCAGCTGTTGTTTGCTGCCCGTTTGGGTGGGCAGTGATGATTGCTGTTGCAGCAGCATTATCTCCCTGCCTCCAAAGGGATGCAATCTGGCAGGGTCCATTTGTTTTGTATATTGACAATAATCCTTTGGTTTCTGAGAATCCCAAAGGTCCCTCAAATAAATACTGAACCCAAGCGAAACAAAACGGTCAGCATTTAGCTGGAGCTTCTCAGGAAAGTTGAGCACTGCCTCAGCAAAGTGTTTATAGCACAGGCACAGAAGGCTCTGACCAGCTCTCATCAGTTCTTTGCACCAGCAGCTGCACACCGGAGCTTTGTGGACGTGCTGCTACTGCTGCACCCAGGCTCTGCCAGCAGTCTGGGCTTCGTGAGCTCGCTCAGCTGTGCCCCTAGTAATGGGCCTGGGCATTTATGACTGTCTTGTAGCAGTCTGACATGCAGCAGGTCGTTAGCAGGTGGTGCTCCTCATCACACAGGCTCGAAGCAAGGATGTGGTGACTGCAGGAGAGGAGAGATGATGATGTCCAATTCTGAGCTCCTCAATTCAAGAGAGATGTTGAGATACTGGAATGTGTCCAGAGAAGGGCGACAAAGCTGGTGAGGGGCCTGGAACACAAACTCTATGAGGAGAGGCTGAGGGAGCTGAGAGTGTGCAGCCTGCAGAAGAGGAGGCTCAGGGCAGACCTCATTGCTGTCTACTACTACCTGAAGGGAGGTTGTAGCCAGGTGGGGTTGGCCTCTCCTCCCAGGCAACCAGCAACAGAACAAGGGCACACAGTCTCAAGCTGTGCCGGGGGAGGTCTAGGCTGGATGTTAGGAGGAAGTTGTTGGCAGAGAGAGTCATTGGCATTGGAATGGGCTGCCCAGGGAGGTGGTGGAGTTGCCATCCCTGAAGCTGCTCAAGCAAAGCCTGGATGAGGCACTTAGTGCCATGGTCTGGTTGATTGGACAGGATGAACTTGGAGGTCTCTTCCAACCTGCTTGATTCTATGATTCTATGTTGCCAAGCACAGCTGTATGAAGGATGAAGACTTTGCCAAGAAACACGCAGTGTATCTCCATGGAGTTTTCTCTTGTGGGTACACTCCACCATTCAGTCACAGCAGCTCTGGAGATGGAGAGAATCTGAAGCAGTGGATGACAGTGGATTATAGAATGGCAGTGGTTTGAAAGGACTTCTGGGGATCTTCTGAGAAATAAGGGACAGAGAAACAGACTTCTTGAGACAACAACCCCTTCTGAATCTACCTCCATCCACTGGCATCAATAGATTCTGTATATATTTTGTATCTGACTGAATCATAGAACCAGTCAGGGTTGGAAGGGACCATGAGGATCATCTAGTTCCAATCCCCCTGCCATGCCCAGGGACATCCTACCCTACAGCAGACTGGCCAGAGCCTCATCCAGCCTGGCCTTAAACACCTCCAGGCATGGGGCCTCAACCTCCTCCCTGGGCAACCCATTGCAGCCTCTCACCACTCTCATGCTCAACAACTTCCTCCTCACATCCACTCTGAATCTCCTCACGTCCAGCTTTGCTCTATTCCCCCTAGTCCTGCCACTCCCTGAGAGCCCAAGAAGACTTCAGGTGGGGTCTCACCAGAGCGGAGTAGAGGGGCAGAATCACCTCCCTGGCCCTGCTGGCCACACTTCTGATGCAGCCCAGCATCTGGTTGGCCCTGCGGGCTGCAGGTGCACACTGCTGGCTCCTGTTGAGCTTCTCATCCACCAGCACTCCCAAATCCCTCTCCTCAGGGCTGCTCTCCAGCCACTCACTGCCCAGCCTGGATTTGTGCTTGGGATTGCCTCGACCCAGCTGCAGGACCTTGCACTTGGTCTTGCTGAACCTCCTGAGGTTGGCTTGTGCCCACCTCTCCAGCCTGTTCAGGTCTCTCTGGATGGATCCCTTCCCTCCAGCCTGTCTGCTGCACCACACAGCTTGGTGTCATCAGCAGACTTGCTGAGGGTGCACTCAATGCCTCTGTCCATTATTTCCCTTCCCTGTAGCTCTTTGTAACTCCCCTTACCTTAAATACCCTTTATTTGTTGTTAAAGTTTTTCTTTTAACTTCCAAATCAAAGCAAGCCTCTTCTTTGGGTGTTTTACCTCTTTTCACTCTCTACATCTAATGCCTTTCTTTCCAAAAAGGGGAGAGGGGAAAGCATCCTACTATTGTATTGTTCTCTTAGGTATTTTGGGCTCCAAGAAGCTAAATCAGACCAGTCCAACTCTATTGTGGCAAAAGCAATGCTCAGAGAGACCGTCTGAAAACAAAGCAGCCCATGCTGCTGGTGCTAACCCGAAACCAGTTGGAGGTTCTTGCCAACAAGCACCGATTTGCAGTTGGCCTCCAAGCATCATCTGGATCCTTCCATGTCCTTTGTTTCCACACAGCCTCTCCAGGCCTCCAGGATTGCTTCCGAGGCACCGTCGCTCTCGCTGCAGCGCTGAAGTCGTTGGACATCCCGCTAGGTCCTTCGCCCGCAGGGCCGTTGTCTTGTTGTTATTAGCAGGGGGATTAGAAGTTTAAGGCCTCAGAGCTTAATGGCCTCAGTGGGTGGAGAGCATGGCACTAGCTGTGAAAAGGCCAGAAATCGATAGCTAATCCAGTGCAGTCAGTCAACCTTTTCAGAGCCTCATCCCTATTGATTGCCAGGCGCTGCTCTTCCTGTCCCTTGACGTAATCAGTCTGTTTGCTCAGCAGACACACTCGCTCTCTTCCACTCTCCCCCCCACTTTGGGGGGCTTTTTACACTTAGAAATGGATTACTTAGATCCCACCAGCTTTTCATCTCTCTAGCTGCTGTCAGAGGGATGATTAAAGGGGAGGCAGACTGGGCAACCGTCTCCTACAAATCACGGAAGAGCTGACCTGTGGTGTGATGGATGTTTCAGGAAAGGAGCAGGCAGGCTTTGACGTGGGAGGAATGGAGGACATCTGGTCAGGGTAGATAGTTACAATCCAAGTAGAGAATGCAGAAAAAAATATATATCCCTTCCATCTCCTTTCCCCATCCCTCTGAAGATACATCAGAGTCACCATGCTGATAGAAAAGTCTCTAAGGCACTATGTGAACTTAGGGATTAGGATGCAAATACCTCAAGGCAAAGTTTCATCTTTCAGAGAGAACACCACAATTTTTTCCCCTCGTCCATCCTGCTCTGATTATTTGCAAGACAAATGTTAGGCTTATCTAGACACCTTTGTGAAAAAGAAACACCACCAAAATAAGGACTCCTGAAGCTAGAAGCAGCTCAGCACAGTGGTGCTGAGCTGGTTCCTCCCTGGGCAGAGTCTTGAGTTGAGATCTCTTTTAGATGAGCCACAAGTGTAGAGCAGACTCAACTAGGGATAGCCCAGTCTTTCCAGTCTGATTCATAGCTGTCCATTACCATTACAGAGGGCTCAGTTCCCAGGAACCAGAGTATGTTTGAAATGAAGACACCAATATTAGGTGTGCTTGGTGATGCTTTGAATTGCCTCTAAGAGGAGTAATATCAAAATAAAGACAATTTGCATTGGCAAATTGAAATACCCCAATTGTGGCTCTTCTCCAGTTGCTGAGCCATGTGGGCTCAGCACAGGCAGGGCTTCTGAAGAGCTGGGCTTGCTCTAGGGTGTCTCTGCAGGTGAGACAGCTCCAAATCCACTGAACTGTGGTGCAAATAAACAGAGAGAGGCTTCATCTGCCCATGACACTGTCATCTCTGTCCACTGCTGTCAAGCACTAGGGCTGGGCCAGCCATCAGCTGAGTGGCAGAAGCTCTCTATAAACTCTTCTGCCTTCCACAATAGAAAAGAAAAGGAAGAAGGGAGAGAGACTAACAAGGTGGGAAGAAATTGGACTAGCTAGAATGGAAAGAAGAACAAGCCAATGAAATAGAGACAAAGAGACACAAACCAATATGGCACTCAGCTCCTGATGGCAATGAGGTCACCCTCATCACTGGGGAAGTCCCAGATTGGACTCAGCAGCAGATGGGAACTGGATTCTGGAACTGAATTCAGGAACACACAGGTCAGGATTGATAGCACCAGATGTTGAAGAAGAACCTGGTGATTCCTCAGCTGTCTCCTGAAGATGCTGCCCATGGGTTGCAATCCCTTCTTGGTTAGCTGAAGGTCACCTGTCCTGTCTGCTCCTCCCTGCAGGTGCCGCTTCTGACTGACTGCACCCTAATGTGTGGCACAAGGTGTGGCACAGGAGTAAGTCTAACCCAGCCCTTGGCAGTGACCCTGCCCAGCAGCTTCTCACTGCTAGAAGCAGCCACTGGTTGTGCAAACCTGCCCTGAACCTCAGAAAGTGCCTCACTGAGCAGAGACTGAGCTGGGAAGCCAAATTCCTGAACAGAACCAGTTGTGGTCTAGTTCAAACCAGGACCACTGTCCTAGCAGAGGAGGATAAGGCAAGGAGAAAGTGCTGCAGCAGCAGCCAACAGAGGCTGCAGCTCAGAGCAAGGTCTCAGATTCTAGCCCTGCTGGGGAAAAAATCGGTGGCATCCAACCTGCAAACGAAGCACAGGAGGGGGACCAGAAAGGGACAGTGGATTAGCTGGGACTTCACAGCAGCTTCACCTATGCTCCCTCCCCAGCCCTGGAGTCAGACCAGGGCAGCGCTGTTATTTGAGGTGGGTATTGTCCTTATGAAGGTTTGCTGATTCACCACTCCACACTGACCTGGCACTGTCAGTCTAGGCAGATAAGAAAGCATAATTTGCTGTAATGTTTTGCTCCCTTGGCTGCTTTGCTGTGCCTCAAACACAGCAGACAAATTCTGTCTGTCAAACCCAGTTACATTTCATTCCATCTCCTGTAGCTGGGATCAGAGGGCAGACATTTATCAGGCAAGCAACAGAATTACCAAATTGCATTCCTAAAACAATTGAAGGGAAAAGCCCCTCTGCAATGGAGCTCAGTGAAAGGGGAGACCAAAACACCCAGCATTTCTCATTGTAAACTACATTGAAGCATCTGCTGTCATGAAACCCACCAGAACAATGCCAGCAACACAGCAGCCATGGAAGAGCAAGATAGTCTCAGCACAGGCCCACTTCTTAACCACACTGTTAGTGCTGTTTCTTCTGTCAGGAATTGTGCCATCCACCAATAAGCATGATCTTGAATCCACAGGCTTCAAGAGCAAAGCTGCATCTGTGCCTGCTGCTCCAGTTTGCCCCAGGCTAACAGGAAAGAATAGCTCTGGGCTCCTCAGCAATGCTGTGTTAGATTCATGGAATCACAGAATGCCAGGTTGGAAGGGATCCCTAGGGTCATCCTTAAGGTTCAGTCCTTCTGTGGTTGAAATGAGCTGGCCCAGTGTGATGGTTTGGATGTTACCTGCTCCCCCCCAGCTCTCACTTAAGGAATCACCCAGACTAGACTCAGCTGAGCCTGGAAATTCGAATGAAGAAGGATGGTGATCAATGGTGCCAGGACCAGCTGGAGAGCTGTGACTAGTAGTGTCCCCCAGGGATCAGTGCTGGGGCCAGTCCTGTTCAACATCCTTCTTCATCAATGACATTGATGAGGGCACAGACAGACAGAGTCTGCTCAGCAAGTTTGCTGATGGTACCAAGGTGGGAGGCTTGGCTGAGACAGCTGAAGGCTGACTCCACCACCTCCCTGGGCAGCCCATTCCAATGCCAATCACTCTCTCTGACAACAACTTNGAATTGGTGACTATGGAATGGTTTGACTTGGTGATCCTGAGGGGCTTTTCCAACTGGAATGTTTCTGTGATTCTGTGAGCCCAGCTCCCCTGCCAGAGCAGCTTCACCTATAAATGGTGTCCCCTTCCTTCAGAGAGGTATTTCTTAGGTGATGGTATATATCAAAGATACAAGCATCACAAAGAACACAACTACCTCTAAAACCTCCAAGGAGGTTGGAGTGGAGGTGGTCATCAGTCTCTTCTCATATGCAACAAGTGGCAAGAGGAAACAGGCTCAAGTTGTGCCAAGAGAGGTTTAGGTTGGATATCAGGAAAGATTTCTTCAAGGAAAAGATTATTTGCCATTCAAATAGGCTGTCCAGGGAAGTGGTGGAGTCACTTTTAAATGCCTGGAGGTATTTAAAAGACATGTGAGTGTGGTGCTTAGGGACTTGGCTTAGTGGTAGTACAGAGATTGTGAGCTCCAGGCAAGAGGCTGGACTTGATGATCTCAAAGGTCTCTTCCAACCTCAACAGTTGCATGATTCTAAAGATGAGTCTACCTACAGCAGGTTGCACAGGACAGCATCTGAAGTGCACCTGAATAAGGACTGATGTATTTCAGAGCCCATTTTAATCACTCAGATTTGCAAATTCAACCTTAGATTTCCAGTGGACATAAGTGAAAGGCAATGAGATTCTCTTACCATTACATAAATGGTAAACAAGGAGTCACTTTTTCAGGCATTTATGCTGGAAACATGTCCAGAGAAGGGCAACAAGGCTGGTGAGGGGCCTGGAACACAAACCCTATGAGGAGAGGCTGAGGGAGCTGGGGGTGTTTAGCCTGGAGAAGAGGAGGCTCAGGGCAGACCTCATTGCTGTCTACAACTACCTGAAGGGTGGTTGCAGCCAGGTGGGGGTTGGTCTCTTCTGCCAGGCAACCAGCAACAGAACAAGGGGACACAGCCTCAAGTTGTGCTGGGGGAAGTACAGGCTGGATGTTAGGAGGAAGTTGTTGGCAGAGAGAGTGATTGGCATTGGAATGGGCTGCCCAGGGAGGTGGTGGAGTCATCATCCCTGGGGATGTTCAGGAAAAGCCTGGATGAGGCACTTAGTGCCATGGTCTGGTTGACTGGATAGGGCTGGGTGCTAGGTTGGACTGGATGATCTTGGAGGTCTCTTCCAACCTGGTTGATTCTATTCTATTAAACACTTAACCAGCATTTGTACCTGCAAGTGCCATGCCACAAGGTGGTTTTAAGAGGTTCATTTGGGATTCAGATTGCAAAGATGTTAATTGACATTTAAGAGTTTTGCAATTGATCTCTGTCGTCTTACATTGTGGGAAAGCGCTAAAGCATCTTTCAGTACAAGGGAAAATAGGACAGCGTAATGTAATCACAGCATCAAGATACACATTTATTGCAGCTACAGAAAGCCAAACTAAGCTGCACAAGAAGTAATTTGCTAGCTCAAAACTGTATTAATCTTCAGTATTTTTGTTTCAAGCCACCCACAGGATTTTTGGAGGCAACAGCTTCAGGCAGTGATTAAGAGAATGAGCTTAAATGCAATAACGGGGGCTACACAGAGCCATAGGATTGTTTTGGTTGGAAAAGACCTCTAAGATCATCAAGTCCCATTGCCAACCTGACACCACCATGGCCATGATGCCATGTCCCCGTGTGCCATGGCCAAGCATTGCTTGAACACCTCCAGGATTGGGGACTCCACCATCTCCCTGGGCAGCCTATTCAAATACCTGACCACTTATGTAGGAAAGAATTTTGTCCTAATATCTCCTAGTGCAATTTGAGGCCATTTCCTCTCCTCCTATCACCTGATACTAGGGAGAAGAGACAAACCTACACCTCACTGCAACCTCATTTGAGGAAGTCGTAGAGAGTAATGAGGTCTCTCCTCAACTTCTTCTCCAGACTAAACAACCCCAGTTCCCTTAGCTGCTCCTCACCAAATCTGTTCTCCAGATCCTTCACCAGCTTTGCTGCCATTCTCTGGACATGCTCCAGCACCTCAATGTCCTTCACATAGTCAGGGCCACAAAACTGAACCCAGTACTTAAGGCGTGGCCTCACCAGTACTGAGGCACAATCACTTCTCTGGTCCTGATGGCCATGCTAGTCCTGGTCCAGGCCAGGATGCTGTTGGCTTTCTTGGCCCACTTGAGCACACTGATGGCTCACATTCAGATGGCTGTCAACCAACCAGTTGTGTAACATGCACATATACTCAGAAGGTTGCTGGTTTTAATAATTAAGTGCATATCAGTATATTTACAGGAGCCTGGGCACTGCCTTCTGTGAGTGCTGACATGCCCAAGATAGTGCTGTTTATGATTATAATTTCCTGGTGCCTATACATTTATAGCTCTCCCTGGTGACCCAGAACTAACCAGGCTGCAGCTGAAGGCTTGTCTGGGTATTTCTGAGCAGCTATGGATTTAGTCCATGCAGAATATTTCTGGTACCTTGGAGCAGGACACTGAAACCTAACATGAGGTTGGCTTTTGTAGCAGGGAGATATCATATGTTGTTTTTATGACAGGTCAGCATAGTTCAGGCTGCAAGGGGCATGGCAACCCAGAGGAGATGAAGAACTCTTCCTACTCTACTACAAAAATAGAAAAGGAGGAGTGTTAAGGGGACTTGATTGCAGTAATTAGTTCCAAACATCACTGGTAGCATCACAGTGAGCTAAGCAGGCAGGTAGGGCAATGCATGAGCCAGCATATGTTGCATGCATCCACAGCCTTCTCCCTTCAAGCCATGTTCCTGAGGTGAGTATGAAGTCATCTGCAGGAGGACAAGAGTCTGCCTTGTGCAGAGCACTGGCTCAACAAGAAGGGCTTGAAATAACTTCACTGCCTTAGCATCCTCCAGAGCTTTAACATCACAGGAGACAGGGCTTAATTTAGCCAAAGGTGCGTGAGCTGGATGACTGCTGTGGGCTGGAACCTGTGTCAGCCTCACTGGTTATTCCACCTGATATCACAAGGTGCACCAAGCTGTCAGAGGCATCACCAAACCATCATCTGAGGCTCTTCATAACTTCACTCCCTGTATTGAGCTACAGTCTCATTATGTAGTTCTCTGCCCAGTATAAGTAATCTGTCTCTGATGACTCCTCTGGTCCTGAAAAATGAGCAGCCACAGCTGATCATGTAGGTTTTTAATCTGAGAAGCCCTTCACAATACTGTTTCTCAGTGATTTTTTTTTTAAGGGATACTGTCAAATGCAATCTCTACCAACTGCTTTGGATTCTTTAGGTACATGTTGTGAAATTCCCATTATTTGCCAAGGGAAATACTGGCACAGAGGATTGTTAGAGGTCAGTAAAGGGCTGGGAGTCCTTGGTTTCCCATCTGCTTTGTGTTGGTATCTGGCTGATTAGCTGGTAGAGAAAACATTTCACAGAACCTGAGGTTTGGTATTGGTATGAACATATTCAAGATATCAGCACTGGATCAGGCTGCCTGGAGAGGGGTTGTGCAGCCTGGAGAAGAGGAGGCTCAGGGCAGACCTCATTGCTGCCTACAACTACCTGAAGGGAGGCTGTAGCCAGGTGGGGTTGGGCTCTTCTGCCAGGTACCCAGCAACAGAACAAGGGGACACAGTCTCAAGTTGTGCCAGGGGAGGTCTAGGCTGGATGTTAGGCCAGAGAGAGTGATTGGCATTGGAATGGGCTGCTCAGGGAGGTGGTGGAGTCACCATCCTTGGAGGTGTTCAAGAGAAGACTGAGTGGGGCACTGAGTGCCATGGTCTGGTTGACTGGATAGGGCTGGGTGCTAGGTTGGACTGGATGATTTCGGAGGTCTCTCTCAACCTGGTTGATTCTATGATTCTACGAAGTTTCCATCTCTGGAGGCATTCAGAATCCCCCTGGATGTATTCCTGGGTGATTTACTCCAGGTAATCCTACTCTGGGTGACATTCAGAGGTTCCTTTTAACCCCCACCATGCTGTGATTCTCTGTGATTTAAAGCTGCCTCAGCCTGATTCCCCTGCCTCTGAAGTGAATGTGTTCAGTCTGCCACACTCCTGCAACCTACCTGAGCTACTAATTCCCAGAAAACAAACACAGAAGTGCTTACCCACCGAGGGGCACTTGTTTATTTTTCAAGAGCTGCTGAACATGTCAAAATATTGACAAGGCTGGCAAGTCCCAGGAGTGGCCTGGGAATGCTGGAAGAATCAAAACTTAATTATCATTTGTGTTTCTTTGTTCTTGGGTTGTTTAATTTTTATGAGTTATGAAACTCATATGTGTAGATCTAGGCATAGAGGAGAATTTCTATGCAAACAAATTACTGTAATTAACTTCTCCCATAACACCACTGTAAATGAACACTGACCCAGAAACAGAACAGAAACACAGACATGCAGTCAGGATGCCTCTTCTCTCAGCAGTGGTCCTTGAGGAAGCTTGGTAGGACTATGAAGATGATTAGAGGACCAGAACATCTCTCTCATGAAGAAAGGCTGAGAGATTGGAGGCTTTTAAGTCTAGAAGGGGACTTCTTCTAGACTAAGAGGGGATCTTCTCAATGCATATCAATAGGTAAAAGATGGGGACAGTCTTTTTTTCTCAGTAACAGGAGAAGAGGTAATGAGCACAGATTTGAACAGAAGAAGTTCCACCTAAACATGAGGAGGATTTATTTTTTCATTAAAAATGGTAGAGCACTGAACCAGGCTGCCCAGAAGGGTGGTGGAGTCTCTGCAGTCATTCAAAGCCCACCTGGATGCTGTCCTGTGCAACTTGCTCTACGTGAACTTTGTCTGGCAAAGGATCTGGACTAGATGATCGCCAGAGATCTCCTCCAATAACTATGTGTGACTCCAAAGATCAGCAAATACTTTGTATCACAGAATCACAGAATGTTAAGTGACCATCTTGGACTGCTAACTTCTCTGGGAGAGAAAATGATTTTGTGGCTCAGATGAGAAGCTGCTGCTGTGGCAGTACCATGCAGTGTGGTATTTGTGCTAAAGCACTGGATGCCTTCAGTGCCTTCCTGTGAACCAGAATGTGTTTTGTTAACTTCACAGAGATGAAAGGTGCAGAGTCTGGGCAAGCCAGTAACAGGTTCATGGCTGAGATGGAGACTCACAAAACTCTCTGAGAATGGAGTCAAGCCAGTAACAGGTTCATGGCTGAGATGGAGACTCACAAAACTCTCTGAGAATGGAGTCAAACCAGCAACAGGTTCATGGCTGAGATGGAGACTCACAAAACTCTCTGAGAATAGAGTCAAGCCAGTAACAGGTTCATGGCTGAGATGGAGACTCACAAAACTCTCTGAGAATGGAGTCAAACCAGCAACAGGTTCATGGCTGAGATGGAGACTCACAAAACTCTGCCAGAGTAAAGACAAGTCAATCATTTGCTCCCACTAACAGAGACTGGTTAATTCCCATGGGCAAAGCATTCTTTTCATTCTATTTATTTCTGATCTGTGAATCTTTGCTTGATGCCATGACAGTGCACAGCTATGTTTACTACTCAGTGGGCTGTGTGGGCTTGTTTCTGCCAGTCACAGAATCACAGAATGGCAGGGTTGGAAGGGACATCTGGAGATCATCAGGTCATACAAGTCAGCTGGGTTCTATGGACTGACTGTAGCAGGTAAAATTGAAGTCAGCAAACCACACTGTTATTCTTGTCACCAGAACAACAGAAAGAATCACTCCTCTGCATGCTCCTGGTAAACAAACCAGAAAGGTCGCCACTGGCACAGATGAAAATCTGAGGTTTCTAATTAAAAATCTCTGCTTATTGCTGCCTCCTCTGAGTTCAAGTTGCTCCTCAATGTTTCTGCACAGGGGACACTGCCTGTGTCCTCACAGGTAGAATCTAAGCAAAAAGGGGGGAAAAAAAGAGGGAAAAGAAACTATGGTCTCCTGATAGTATGAGGGTGTTATGTTCTGTACTGTCCACTACTGCCCCAGGTCCCGGTTCAAGCAGCTGTCTCAGGCTGCTGCATTGGATGTCACTGCTCAGGAACACTCCTGCTTGGGAAGACTCTGGTTGGCAGTGAACTGTGCCCATGTTCAGAGTGCTGGGCATAAAAGCAAGCAGGAAAACCACCACTAGTGACAAACTACTCACTGCTTTGGTGCTTTTGCAGGAATCTAGTTGTGAATCTTTACTTCTTGCTGTTGGAGACCAGCCTTCCAGTAATTCATCTTGCCTCCCTGAAGCCCAGAACCTAGGATGTAGCAGAGTTCTGCCCAGTGAAGGATCATTCTGCAGCACAGAACTGTAGCAGCAGGGGACATTTTGCAGCAGGGGATCATTAAACACTTGACTTAAATGAAAACTTATGAAAGTTGCTTTGAATACCAAATGTCTTCTTACTGCCTCACCAAATGCCTGTGATGTCGCCCCCCACTCAGTGAAGAGCTTTCCAGAGCAGGTTCACTCAGCTAATTTTTGCCACCTCCATATTTCATCTGTGACCAAAGTGACTGTAGATGAATATGACATAAAGAGTATTTTTTTTTCCAGTCTTGTCAGGATTTTGAGCAGAACTGAGCAGAATTGGGCAGTCTGAAAACAAGGAGAACAGGCAGGGTAATGTTAGATCATTCTGATCAGGAGGCACAGCTGCAGAAAAGTGGCCTCGGGAGGGCTGGCAGGGAATCATAGAATCATAGAATCAACCAGGTTGGAAGAGACCTCCAAGATCATCCAGGCCAACCTAGCACCCAGCCCTGGCCAATCAACCAGACCATGGCACTAAGTGCCTCATCCAGGCTTTTCTTCAACACCTCCAGTGATGGTGACTCCACCACCTCCCTGGGCAGCCCATTCCAATGCCAAGCACTCTCTCTGCCAACAACTTCCTCCTAACATCCAGCCTAGCCCTCCCCTGCCACAACTTGAGGCTGTGTCCCCTTGTTCTGTTGCTGGTTGTCTGGCAGAAGAGACAACCCCTCACCTGTCTACAGCCTCCCTTTAGGTAGTTATAGACAGCAATGAGCTCTGCCCTGAGCCTCCTCTTCTGCAAGCTGCACACCCCCAGCTCCCTCAGCCTCTCCTCACAGGGTTTGTGTTCCAGGCCTTTCACCAGCTTCATCACCCTTCTCTGGACACCTTCTGTTACCTCAGCATCTCTCTTGAATTGAGGGGCCCAGAACTGGACGCAGCACTCAAGATGTGGCCTGAGCAGTGAAGCTGTGAAAGTTGTTGTCTGTAGCTAGCTGCATGAGGGGCCCTTGAAGGGGCAGGTTGGTCAGGTCTGTCTCTGTGCATGTGCACAGCCTATGTTCTGCTGTGTAACCTCTCAGAATGGCAGGTGTTGGATTGGCCATTCTATAGGCATCACTCTGAGCTTCAATAATCAGAGTCGACTTCATCCACCACACCGGCGAGGCTGTGGCATTCCGGTTCCCTGCACGGATCCTGAGGAGAGGAACACACCCGGCACGCTCTGACATGCTTTGAAATGTAGAGAAGTAGTCTGGCAGAGTCTAAATATTCACTGGGGCTTCGCCCTTAATAAACACCAGTGGAGATGCTCCACTGCTGCCTTCAAACTGCACCACAAATTTTCTGAGGTTAAACGTAAATAATTATCAGTTCTCAGCTTCACATCCAGTCAGGAGAGATGCCAAGAGCTGGTGTGTTTATCTTCAGATCTATTGGGAAATTTCCCAGGAGCATGAGCTCTCAGACATTTAGTCAAAACATCTACTGATAACTGTCTCCAGAACGTTCAGCAGCTCTTTGATTGACATATTTCTCATCAACAAGTTGGCTTTGTTTACACGTCTCTGAGAAATACATAGGCAATGATGGGGGGGGAAAAAACCACAACCAGACTTTTCTGTTCTTAGACTTTCTTCTTCTGGCAAGACAGGTTTTATTTCAGGAACTGTTACCAGCCCAGATTTGTAGCATTAACCAGCTGGGCTATGCTGAAATGGCCATGCAGAACAGCTTGCAAATACTCCTTGAGGAGTTTTCCAGCAGCAGTGATACGAAGCAGGACCAGCAGAAGGAAAAGAATGCCACCAGTAATTCCCTTGTTTTCCCTTCAGCCCACCTCTGCTGCCTGAGCGTGGCTGTGCCACTGCTGTCAATCACACTTTATCAGAAGTCGATTCCATGTCTCCACAAAACACACACAGACACTCAAATCCTGATAGCTGTCAGATCCAATTTTACTTTCCTTAATTGCATACAATTGTTTCTTATCAGACTGACCTACCCTAATCCTCTCCTTCCTCAGCAATTTTATGACTCCCAAAATCCTGCCAGAAGTTGCTTAGGCTCTAATTCTGACATGCTGCTGAGACAAGCCAGCAGCAGCAGCTCCAGGAATTGAGTTTGCCCATCTCAGAAATATCTGTAATGCTGCCTTACCTCACCAGCTTGTTGCAGAGTTCACTTATAGACACACTGAATTGCTTCATTTATGGACAACATCACAGGGCTTCATCCATCTAGATGGGGTGAGACTCATCTTGAGCACTTTGTGCAGTTTTGGGCTCCCCAGTTGAAGAGGGACAGGGATCTGCTGGAGAGAGTCCAGAGGAGGGCTACAAGGATGATGAGGGTACTGGAGGGCATGGCTGATGAGGAGAGGCTGAGAGACCTGGGACTTTTTAGTCTGGAAAAGAGAAGACTGAGAGGGGATTTGATAAATGTTCATGAACATCTTAGGGCTGGCCAGGATTGGGGGGGACAGGCTCTGCTCATTTGCTCCCTGGCATAGGACAAGGAGCAATGGGTGTAAGTTGCAGCAAAAGAGGTTCTGCCTCAACACAAAGGGGAACTTCTTTACTGTAAGGGTCCCAGAGCACTGGAACAGGCTGCCCAGAGAGGTTGTGGAGTCTCCTTCTCTGGAGACTTTCAAGGCCTGTCTGGATATGTTCCTCTGTGATCTGTGTTAGATAGGATTGTCCTGCTCTGGCAGGGGGGTTGGACTCAATGATCTCCTTGGGTCCCTTCCAACCCCTAACATCCTGTGAGCTGTGATCTATGCTTTCTTGCAGCACCTCTCAGCCTGATACCTAAATATGAAGAAATCAAACTGCTAGAGAGAATTCTGTGATTCTTGTCTTACCAACCCCTTCTAGGGAGAACAGTGGGCACTGGCATGAATTCTAACTCTGAAACACTTTTCAGTGAGGTGAACTGCCTCCTGTCTGCCCCCTTCCTTGGACTCAGTTTTGCCAGGTTTCAAAGATACAGAAAAGAAAGCATCCTGATGGGAATCAGGCAAGGAGAAGAGTACAGCTATGGAAGTCCAGAGACAGGGGGTCAGCAGATGGCTAAACACAGAAGAGTAGAACAATGTTTTGGGAAGGTATTGAAAGTTGAGGCAGGGAAGCAGAAAGAACACAAAGCAAACCCTCCTCCTCTCAGCTCCACTTCAGCCTGAAAGTACTCAGCAAGCAGATGTCTTCTGCTGGCACAGCAGCTCCTCAGGGAAGGTGGTGTCTGCTCTGTTGGGACAGCAGCAAGTGCCCTAGAAGAACTTCTGGAAACTACAACATCAAACAAATGCCTTCCAGAGAGATAAAGTGAGGTAACTTAATCAGTCGTACCTGGCCCTCACTCTGCAAGCACACTGAGATTTTTTTGCCCTACACCATATGGGTTTCCAGCTGCTGCAGATCTCCCAGGTGAGAAGCCTTATCCGAGCTGGTAGCTTGCATCCCAGAGGAAGTAAATGTTTCTTTCCCAACCCACTCTCCCCAGGGCAGCACCGTGTGTCAGTCTAACACTGAGAGCACTGGAAACCACTTTGGCAATTACCCTCACTGCCCTTGGCCAACTCTGGCTGGACATCACCACAGCCTGAGCAATCCGCTTGGTTCGAGGAACAGCTCTCAGGTGCCTGTCCCTCAAAATAGATCAATAAAACCTCTGAGTCAATGAGTGTGAACTGCTACAGGAGAGCCTGCCATATCATCCAGCAATTAGGAAGATTTCTGGTTTCAAACCCCACAGCTAGTGAGGGTTCTCTAAAAACAAAACTAGCTGTTTTGGAAGAGAAAGAAGGACAAGCTGTTTCAGTCATCATCTGATTACTGACTCACCAGGGAAATCAGGGAATCAACCAGTGGTTCATGCAATTCTGTTGCCAGCTTCTCAGAAAGGAAATGTCATGTATAGCAACTTGGTTTTCTATTGCAGCAATTAAAGCACATAGGAGGCCCCAACAAAATCAATACAAAACTGGTAAATCCGTAATGAGTGACAGTAAAATACTGATCTCCTTGCCTGGAGAAAGCCTCTGTCTCAAGGCCACCACAGGCTGAGGCAGCAGAAGGCTTTTCTGGTCTGTGTTTGAAGGCTCTGCCATTTCTCATCTTTTATTTGTGTATGGATCACCAAACAGCCTTCCTGCTTCTTGTTTATTGTGTCTGAGATTCCTCTGAGGAAATAATGTGCAAGTTTAACTTTTCAAGGCTTGAGACATCCCTGAGGAGAGTGCGATTTATGCTCCACGCTGCTGGTGAGGCCCTCATGGAGGGCCCCCAGGGAGCCAGGGAGGCAGTGTTCAGAGAGCTACAGGACTGCCCGTTAAAGGGGATGTCTCACACTCTTGCTCCAGGCTTTGGGATCCCACAATCCACCCCTTGTTCCAGTATGACATCCACATCTTCCAACTCACCCATCTGGGATGATTGGCAGGTGAGCTATGATGTGGATTGAAACTGGATGTTAGGTAAGGGTTCTTTCCAGTGAGGGTGGTGAGACACTGGCACAGGTTGCCCAGGGAGGTTGTGAAGCACAGAATCACCCAGTGTGATCAAAGATCTGGATGATCAAAGATCACACTGGGTGATTCTGTGCTTCACAACCTCCCTGGAGGTGTTCAAGGCCAAGTTGGATAAAGCCTTCAGCAGCCTGGACTGGTGGGATGTGTCCCTGCCTATGTCAGGGAGTTGGAACTGGATGAGCTTTGAGGTCCCTTCTAACCTAAACCTTTCTATGATTCTATAAAATGAGATGCCAGTAAAATTGTGTTGTTTTTTAGGAACCTTCAAGTTTGTCTCAATCATTTTCTTAAGCTACCCAGGGAGGTGGTGGAGTCACCATCCCTGGAGGTGTTCAAGAAAAGATTGGATGAGCTACTTAGTGCCATGGTCTGGTTGACTGGATAGGGCTGGGTGCCAGGTTGGACTGGATGATCTTGGAGGTCTCTTCCAACCTGGTTAATTCTATGATTCTATGACCTCAGACCTCATGACCATAACAAGCAATTTTAAAACCAAAAAGAAGTTCTCAGCCAGTGAGAAATGCTTCTAGGTAAGACTTTTTTGTCTTGAAGCATGCTGGAGGTTTAGAAGGCCCTACCACTTCTTCATGGGGGCTGTCTCTGTGGTATTAAAGGCATTAGGGCAATGAAAGTGCTGAAGGGATTGGAGAGCATGACTTAGGAGGAGAGGATGAAGGAGTTGGGATTGTTTTGCCTGAAGAAGAGGCTGGGAGGAGACCTTATTGCTCTCTACAGCTATCTGAAAGAAGGTTGGAGTGAGGCTGATGTTGACCTCTTCTTCCAGGTAACAAATGACAGAACAAGAGGATGTGGCCTCAGGCTGCACCAGGAGAAGTTTAGGTTGAATTTTAGGACGAATTTCTTTATTGAAAGAGTGGTCAGGCTCTGGAACAGGGAGGTGGTGGAGTCAGCATCTCTGAAGGAGTTCAAAAAACGAGTAGATGTGGTAATTTGGAACATGGATCAGTGGTGAAGGAGGTGTTGGGTAGAAGGTGGTGCTCAGTGATCTTGGAGGGCTTTTCCAAGCGTAATCATTCTGTGATTCTGTCTTGTGCTTCCCAAGCCACTCTTGCAGGGCCCTTTTTTGCCCCCTGCACTTAGTTCCAAATCGCTTTTCAAAACCCCCAGGCTGAGGGGGCCCTTTCATACTTCTGTTATCCAGAGGAATCCCCACAGCTATGAGTGCACATACAGCTTCTCCTCTCCCCATTTCTAGGTCATTTACTCAGGTAGAGGCCACCTGTTGCCTACAGCAGCTTCCTGCCTGCCCTACGCAGCAGCGCACAGATGCAGCACACTGGCACAGCAGGATCTCAATACCCAGATCACATCCAGTGCCCATAGAGCATCAGGGCAGATCAGCCCTACAACCTTCACAGATGTAACCTCATCTGTTGCCTTTTTTTCTTCTCTCCCCTCTCCCCTCCTTTTTAATTTCTGCCTGCTCTTACATCAAACCTGTGTCCAAATGCCTCTTTAAACAGAACCAGCAAGAGCTTTTGACTGCAGCCAGGACCCTTGCTCAGGCACTGCATGGTGCTGTCCTTGTGTCTGGCAGGAATTTGCATTTAGAATCCTAGAATCACAGAATCATTCTGGTTGGAATAGCACTTTAAGATCATCCAGTCCAGCTGTTCTCTAACTCTGTCAAGGCTGCTGCTGAACCATGTCCCTCAGCACCATGTCTCTGCCTCTTTTAGACATCTTCAGGGATGGGGATTCAACCACTGCTCAGGGGAGCTAGCTGAAGTCCTTGTGAACCTTTTCAGTGAAGATGTTTCTTCTAATATCCAACCTAAACTTCCCCTGGTGCAACCTGAGGCTGTTTCCTGTCATCCTAGCACTTGTTACTAGGGAAAAGAAACAACTCCCATCTGGCTCCAAGCTCCTTTCAGAGAGTTGTGGACAACCAGAAGCCTCATTTTCTCCAGGCTGAACAACCCCAATTCTCTCAGCCGCTCCTCACCAGACCTGTTCTCCACACCCTTCATCAGCTTTGCTACCTTTCTCTGGACACACTCCAGCACCTCAATGCCCTTCTTAGGTGTTCAAGAGGCATGTGGAGTTGGTGCTCAGGGACATGGTTTAGTGTTGAACTTTCTGTGCTAGGTCAAAGGTTGGGCTGGATGCTCTTGAAGGTCTTTTCCAAACATATATTCTGTGATTCTGTGACCCCAAAACCGAATCCAGTACTCAAGATTTGGCCTCACCAGTGCTGAGTACAGGAGACAGCATTCTTGCTGGTCACACTTATTCTGATACAGGCCAGGATGCTGTTGGCCTTCCTGGCCACCTGAGCACACTGCCCTTCCTTCCTTCCTTCCTTCCTTCCTTCCTTCCTTCCTTCCTTCCTTCCTTCCTTCCTTCCTTCCTTCCTTCCTTCCTTCNATCACCCAGACTAGATTCATCCAGCTCTGGAAATCGAATTAAGCTTTTATATTTACAGCTTAGCACAAGATATGAGCAGATGTTTGCAATCTCTACAGCTATAGACAGAAATATACAAGTTAAAAGGTAATACAGAAACACAGCAGCCCTCCCAGAAACCTGAGTCCCCAGGAGGGGCTCCCAACCACCCTTCCACCTTCTACCACCCCTCTACCTTACCCTAGATGTTGTCTTGTGCTCAAGGAAGAATGGAGGGTCGGCCAGGAGGGTTAGGAAGCAAAGTGGATTAATCAGAGAGATGGAAGGTGAGGTTAGAGAGATGCAGCCCAGAGCCCAGACAGAGAGCAACTCCTTTATCTATGTTTGGATTCTTGCTCTTATACTGCTCAACAAGCCTATGAGTGAAGCAGACATCACCATTGCTTCTCTTTCACAGCCTGTCATCTAGTTTTTCTCACCAAAACATTCTAGCTAGCTTCAAACTAGCACACTTTCTTTCTTTCTCCCTCTCTCCCTTTCCTCCCTTTCTCCCTTTCTTTCTCTTTCTCTCTCTTTCTCTCTTTCTCTCTCTTCCTTCCTTCCTTTCCTTCCTTGCCTTCCTTCCTTTCTCCCTCCCTCTCTTCCTTCCTTCCTTCCTTCCTTCCTTCCTTCCTTCCTTCCTTCCTTCCTTCTGTTTAAATCATCCAAGTTGTTTCTAGTGCTGGAATGGCTCGATCTGCTGTACTAAACAGTCATTGTGTCCATCACATGCTTATCCTATTTCAGCAGTGAGAAATCAATGGGAATTGATTTGAGGATGTCCAATCTTATCAAGCATCACATTGGGCACTGGGACAAGCAGCGAGTTGATGGTGTAACACAGATTTAAGCAAGGCATGTAGCCCCAGGTATGACAACCTTGTTTAAAAGGGATGCTTTGACTCTGAGGTGCTGAACACATTCATTCCTCTCCATGCCCTCAGCTTTCAGATGGTGCCATTCTCCATGCCAGCACTCTCTCAGCTAAAAGCAGAATGCAAGCACACTCCAAAGTCCTAGCAGAAGATTATGCAGGGAAGACAGAAACTGTTGCATTTAGAAACCTACCTGCTGCCAGCAAATGCTATTTCAGCAATTACCTATGTTTAGTAATTATGCTAATGTTGATTCTCAATAGGCTGTTATTTGCTCAGCACGTTCTTCATACTCTATCTCTCTACCTGCCTAACCCTTTATTTCCACTCTAGCTATTACTGGTTGTTTGTCAAGTTAAGTGATGTTTGCAGCACCAAGCGTTGTCAAGGTACTGTTGCTTTAGCTGAATTCCTATTTTTTCAACACTGGTTGCTGTGATTTTCTGCTCATCACTGCTACAAGACTTTGAGGACTGGATTTCACTGCTTACAAGAGACCTTGGGTGCTGCAGGTGTTATTGGTACTTTAGGCTGAGGGATGAGTGAGCAGATCATGGGATCTGTACCAACATGTTTGACAAAGTGTGATGGGCATCAACTCCTAAGTGTTCAACTGACACATGTGGAGATCTTGTGTGCTTCTGTATTCATAGAAACAACCAGGTTGTAAGAGACCTCCAAGATCATCCAGTCCAACCTAGCACCCAGCCCTGGCCAATCAACCAGACTATGGCACTAAGTGCCTCATCCAGGCTTTTCTTCAACACCTCCAGGGACGGCAACTCCACCACCTCCCTGGGCAGCCCATTCCAGTGCCAATCTCTCTCTGGCAACAACTTCCTCCTAACATCCAGCCTAGACCTCCCCCGGCACAATTTGAGACTGTGTCCCCTTATTCTATTGCTTGTTGTCTGGCAGAAGAGACAAACCCTCACCTGGCTACAGCCTCCCTTCAGGTAGTTATAGACAGCAATGAGCTCTGCCCTGAGCCTCCTCTTCTGCAGGCTGCACACCCCCAGCTCCCTCAGCCTCTCCTCATAGGGTTTGTGTTCCAGGCCCCTCACCAGCTTTGTCACCCTTCTTTGGACACCTTCCAGTATCTGAACATCTCTCTTGAATTGAGGAGCCCAGAACTGGACATAGTACTCAAGGTGTGGCCTGACCAGTGCTGAGTACAGGGGAAGAGTAACTTCCCTTGCCCTACTGGCCACACTGTTCCTGATCCAGGCCAGGATGCCATTGGCTCTCTTGGCCACCTGGGTACACTGCTGGCTCATCTTCAGCTGCTATCTATCAGTACTCCTAGGTCCCTTTCTTCCTTGCTGCTTTCCAGCCACTCTGTCCCCAGAGTGTTGAACTTCACCCAGTTTGCTGGCAAATAGCAAGGGTGAATTAACCATGGACAGACCCACAGGAGTTTGAAACTAAAAGAGGGGGATTTAGTCTGAACACAAGGAAGAAATTATTTATACTGAGAGTTGTGAAACACTGGCCCAGCTTTCCCAGAGAGCTGGTAGATGCCCTGTGCCTGGAACCATTCCAGGTCAGGTTGTTTGGAGTCCTAACAACCTGATTTAACTGAATATTACAGTCACTGAATGCATTGAGTTGGAAGGAACTCTCAAAGGTTGTCCTGTCCAACCCCCTGCAGTTAGCAGGGACACCTCCAACTAGATCAGGCTGCTCAAGAGACCACCAAGTCTGACCTTGAATATCTCCAGGAATAGGACCTCTACTACATCTCTTGACAGTCTGTTCTATTATTTTACCACTCTCATAGTAAAGAACTTCCTCCTAATGTGCAACCTAATTCTGCTCTGCTCTAGTTTCAAACCATTGCCCCTTATCCTATCACCACAGGGCCTTCTAAACAGTCCTTCCCCAGCCTTCCTATACTTCCTATAGGCTATTGAAATGCAGCTATAAGGTCTCCCCAGAGCCTTCTCTTCTCCTGGCTGAACAGCTCCAACTCTTTCAGCCTGTCCTCGCAGGAGAGGTACTCCAGCCCTCTGGTCATCTTCGTGGCCCTCCTCTGGTCTTTTCCAATCAAACCAATCCTGACTCCACGATTCTCAGCCATGGCTTTTGAGAGCTTGACTTCACACTGCAGCCTTACCGTAACATACAGCAGCCTCCAACACCACGTGCTGCCTTGTGCACATTACCAAGCTAACACACTCTGCATTTGGTGTTAAGTACCAGTTGTGCCCTCCCTGAACTTCATGGACTTCAACTTTCCTTCTTTATTGATTTTTATTTTTCTTGTCATTTTCCACCATGTTCCTGCAGTTCAGGGAAGCGATCAGAAGCCCTCCCGTGGCTAATTTAGCTTCTATTAGCTTTTTATCAACCTGTTTGTAAATTAATTGTCACGACTCAGAAGGAATAAATTGCATCTGATTCTCCACAGTCTGCACGGGGTGAAATCCAGCCTAGAAAGAGGAGCAGAGCTCCCAGGCAGTGCTGTGTGATGGCTGCAAAGAGCCAGCGTGTTTAAACAACCAGATAAGCAAGGTACAGCCAGGGCTAGCTTGGCATATGTGTTCATTAACTGAGATGTGGGAGCTTTGAACTGAAGAAAGAAACAATTAAGCTCTAATTGTATCTTCTTTAAGGGGGCATTTTGAACAGCTAACCCTTTTGTAAGGTGGTTTTTTTCACACATATCACGTCTGCCTATGGATAAACAGCCCTTTATCTCACTTGACTTCTCTGGTTTTCCTTCCCTTGTGAAATGCTGGGTCTGATTTAAGTTCTAATGCAACACCCAGCGTACAGTGATTCAAAATTCAATAGATCCTCCTTGTTGCCTCTTTCCTTTTGGAAAGCCTTCATCAATGAAACCCTTGAAGCTGTTATAAATGACCAATATAGAGCAGTGCTCTTTAACTGTGCAATCAGAGATGATTTACTGAATGCATTTCAGGATGATTGCAGCATGTGTTAAGGGATTGTTCAGTTTAAAGAGGAGCGAGTTGCTAAGGTTTGTTTGCCTCCTCCCAAAGGACAATGCAAAGCAGTGGGAACACCAGGTCTATAAGCCACTATTATTAGGGAATATGGAGTAGCCATTAAGAGACAGAAAAGCCAATATGTCAAGTATTTGGAAACTTTCCACTCACTGCAGGACCAGCACAAAGCACAGCCCACAGTGATAGATCACATTGACCTATTTCCTAGACTGGGTACTGAATCCTGTGTTCTATTTACACACTCATTATTTTCACCAAATGCATCTGCAGATGCAGTTATCTGCTTTGCACATTCAGTGGAAGCTCAGTTTAAGCGCTGAAATGTGTATCTGTCTTGTATTAAGCACAAGTTCTTCCTACAACATATGTGATTTGTTTGTCTCAGGGCCAGCTGTCACCCTGAGCACGTCTGCAATGTATTCAGGGTAACGAGAAGCAGCCACAAAATACACTGATCAGTGGTGGATCTTCGCTGGCATCTGTTGGATTTACTCCATCTATTTTGGCAAACGGAAGAAATGTAAATGAACCTTTTATCCACCTTGCCCACGATCCAAAACTGGGAGGAGTGGCTGACACATCAGAGTTGTGTTGCCATTCAGTGAGACCTGGTCAAGCTGGAGAGCTGGGTGGAGAGAAACTTCATGTCAATGTAGAGTCCTGCATCTGAAGAGTAATAACCTGGAAAGCAGCTCTGAGGAGAAGGACCTGGTGGACGGTGAGTTCATTGGGAGCCAACAATATGCCCTTTTGGCCAAGAAGGCCAATAGTTTCCAGCAGTGCATTAAGAAAAGTGTGAGCAGTAGTTGCAGGGATGTTCTCCTCCACCTCTGCTTTGCCCTAGTGAGGCCAAATATGGAGTACTGGGTTCAGTTCTGGGCTTCCCACTTCAAAAGAGACAGGAAACTACCGGAGAGAGCTCAGTGAAAGCTGTGAACATACTGAGGGGCCTGAAGCATCTCTTCGAGGACACAAGACTGGGACATCTGGGGCTGTTTAGCTTGGAGAACAGCCTGAGAGACTCTTCAGTGGTGTCCTGTGTCCCAGGTTGAGACTATAGGGTTAAGAAAATTTCTGGGGACTAGAAGATTGTTATTCAATCCCTAATTCTGCTGTCTCTATAAACTCCCAACAAGGTCAGTTCGTTCTCCTTTCCTCCTCCTCCTCCTGCCCTGTGTGTGTGGCGGGAGCCACTTTTTCGGGAAGAGCATGTAAGCAGTAGGCTTCCAGAGGCTTGTTTAGGCCTCTTTGGATGGCAGAGGCATTGGGGTGGGGAGGATTGGAGCACTGGGGAGTATTAGATTTAGTGTTTGGGATGGGGGAAAATTCAAGGGGGTTTGCCAGGGATGTGGTAATTGCTTTGTAATGTCTCTCTCTGTATTTCTCTCTCCAAATATAACTCTGTAAGTCTTCTCCAATTTCATTTGAGATTTTAATTTCTGCCAGCTGTCTTTAAAAGAACCACTGTCCTGGGACAGGACAAGGGGCAACAGACACAAACTGGAGCCCAGGAGGTTCCAGTTGGACAGGAGAATGTTTTTTTTCTGTGAGCATGCCAGAGCCCTGGAGCAGGCTGCCCAGAGAAGTTGTGGAGTCTCCTTTTCTGGAGAGATTCCAAACCAACCTGGATGTGGTGATCCTGGTCAGGCTTCTATGGGTGACTCTGCTTTAGCAGGGAGGGTTGGGCTGGAGGATCTCCAGAGGTTCCTCCAACTCCCATCATGGGGGGTGTCATGGTTTTTTGAAGATAGCCAACAGAAATTAAGCTCCCAAATGAAACTGGAGAAAAAATACAGAATTGTATTTGGAGAGAAATACAGAGATAGGCACTACAAAGCAACTGCCTCATCCCTGGCAAATCCCCTTGAATTTTCCCCCAACCCAAAAACTAAATCTAATACTCCCCAGTGCTCCAATCCTCTCCCCCCCCTGCCTCTCATCAATGCCTCCACCATCCAAGAGGCCTAAACAAGCTTTTGGATGCCCAAAAACAGGCCTACTGCTTACATGTTCTTCCCCNCCTGACATTACCAGACCTTGTCAATAGTCCCTCCCCAGGCTTCCTGCAGGCTCCCTTCAGGTACTGGAAAGCCACTCTAAGGAGGAGGCGGAAAGGAGAACGAGTTGGTCTTGTTGTGACTTTAGAAAGAGATAGCAGAATTATGGGAAAGAATAACAATCTTCTAGTCCCTGGAGGACTTTTTAACCCTATAATTCTCAACCTGGGACAGGGGGATTCTGTCATTCTGTGATCCTGGAGAAGGAGGTGACCTGAACCAGCGTTTGCAGCACTCAGACCAAGGGATTGTTATATTCAGTTTTTCTCTGCTGATTCTTGACTTCATGTATCTAAACCAGCCCTGAACCATTATAAGATTGAACCTTCTCTTAGCTTAATCACTTTCAAATATTTATTTCTCTTTCTAATCTGAAAGCCTTTCTGTGCCTACTTATCAGCTGAGCTGAAGCCAAGATCAGGCTCTCAGCAGTGAGTATCTCACAAATGAGCCTGTGTAAAAAGAAGGAAAAAAGAGAACTTCAGTGTGAGGATTAGAGATTATTATAACAGCATTGAATTCACAGGAGTTTGAAAACAGGGGGGAGGTCTGATTCACAAAAGAAAGATGATAATTTGTGGCCAGGTAGAATCAGCAAGGGTTTAGCCAAACTGGAAAGTACCTTTTGGTGCTCCTTTGCCAGCATTCCTAGAAGTCCAATTATATTGATACAGTGGGTTGATGAACTCTTGTCTTGTAGCACCAGGCCTTAGGAATGGCTTCATCCATGCAGCACTTCTTAATGAACTCATTAAGCTGAAGTATGCAGAGGGTTCTGCTCTTGTTTAAGGGGTAGTGTTGAACAAATACATCAGGGGTGACCTCATTGCTGTTTACAACTACCTGAGGGGAGATTGTAGCCAGGTGAGGGTTGGTCTCTTCTGCCAGACAACCAGCAACAGAAAAAGGGGACACAGTCTCAAGTTGTGCCAAGGGAGGTCTAGGCTGTATGTTAGGAGGAAGTTCTTGCTAGAGAGAGTGATTGGCATTGGAATGGGCTGCCCAGGGAGGTGGTGGAGTCACTGTTGCTGGAAGTGTTGAAGAAAGGAGCAGATGGGGCAGTAAGTGCCATGATCTAGTTGATTGGCTAGGGCTGGGTGATAGGTTGGACTGGATGATCTTGGAGGTCTCTCCTTTTTTTTCATCAACACCTCCAGTATCACATGTCTGTAACAGAATCATAGAATCACTCTGGTTAATTCTACAATTCTATGATTCTATGACAGACACGTGGTACTGGAGGTGTAGAAGGAAAAAATCCAAACCCCAGACAGTTTTATTAAAGGTGGCTAACTTGAAATTTTATATCTGTACTTGTGGCATATGGGGAAGAGCTGCGAGCGAGAGTGTACGCGGAAGAATGGGAGCAAGCGTGAGCACAAAGAGACAATCCATGAATGAGCACATATTACTTTTTATCTTGTATATTTCTGTATTACTTTTTAACTGGTATATTTCTGTAGCTGTATAGATTGTAAATATCTGCTTCTATGTTGTGCTAAGCAATTCATTCAAATGATGAGATGTATAAGAACAAGAACATTAATATAGATAAAGGAGTTGTTTGCTCTCTGTTTTGGGGCTGCACTTCTCTCTAGCCTGCTGTCTATGTGACTAATCCATCTGCTTCCTAACGTCCCTGGCTGACCCTCCAAACTTACTTTGAATGTAAGGCAAAGTCTGGGGTGAGGAGAAGGAGGAAGGGTGGTTGGGAGCCCCTTCTGGGGGCTCTGGTTTCTGGGGGGGCTGTTGTGTTTCTGTACTGCTTTTTAACTTGTCTGTTTCTGTATTATTACTTTTTAACTGGTATGTTTNGTTTCTGTATTATTACTTTTTAACTGGTATGTTTCTGTATCTAGCTGTATAGATTGT
>WAAF01019759.1:22984-47444 GCA_013400475.1 Tricholaema leucomelas
GCCCCACCGCTCCCCGCCTGTCCGCACAGCAGAGCTGCTGCAGCCCTCTGATCTTCTTGGTGGCCTCCTCTGGACGGGCTCCAACACTTCCGTGTCCTTCTGGGGGGGGGGGGCTCCAAAACTGCAGCCAGGACTGCAGGTGGGGTCTGAGGAGAGCAGAGCCAAGGGGCAGAATCCCCTCCCTTGCCCTGCTGCCCACACTGCTCTTGCTGCAGCCCAGCACGGGGTTGCTGTCTGGGCTGCACTCACACTGCAGGCTCCTCTTGAGCTTTGCATCAGCCCAGACCCCCAGGGCCTTTTGCTCGGGGCTGCCCTCCAGCAGTGATATTTAAGCTGCAGTCACTGGGTTTGTTCAGGTCGGATATCTTCCTTGCCTCGTCCTATAGCTGGGAAAAGTATCAGGGCAAAGAGATGCAACACAGATAAGGCAGAATCAGAGGGTCAGAGAGTTATTTAGGTTGGAGAAGGCCTCTAAGATCATCCAGTGCAGCCATTAATCTAAGACCACCATGGCCACTAAACATGTCCCAAAGTGCCATGGACACAAGTTTCTTGAACATCCCTCAGGGACAGTGAGTCTAACTTGATTCCTGTAAGGTCAGAGTTTAGCATACTTGTGACTGCCTGTCAGACTGTTTTTCTCTCCTCCAAGCCTGATGAGCATTCCAGCAGCTTGCTTGATGGGATTCTGAGTACTTGGGGTGCTGAGGTACTTGGTCTCTTTTTTGTCCAGAGAAAACAAATATCTCACCACATTTGGTGGTGTTTATAGCATGAAGCTTAAGACTATCTGGTCAGGTTTTCACCTTGGGCATTCCCTCATGCCTCTTGGTAGAATTACTCTCCACACCAAGTTACATCCAGGTCCTGACTTTGCTGGGACAGAACCAGAGAGCAGCCGTGGGCTGCAGGCCATCAGCAGTTCTGAGTCAGCCAGAACACAGCTGACTGGAGTTGGCTGCAGTTGTACCCCAGAACCAGCTTGCTGCTGCAGTGCTACACTGCAGACTCATATTCTGCTTGTTACCCACCAGAATCCCAGATGCCTTTCAGAAAGGCTGTTCCCTATCCACAGAGATGCTAGCCTGTGCTGGTGCCTCTAGCAAAGTCCTCTGCACCTGGGTGCAGGACTTTGCACTTGTTAAACTTCATGACATTTTACTATCCCACTCTCCTAGCCTGACCAGGTTCTACAGGCATGTCTTTTGTTTGTCTTTTGGACAACAGAATGCACAATGAATTGCTGAATTGTTGAGGAACAACCTTGTGCACCAGTACAAATTAGTGCCTGACCTACTGGGGAGCACCTTGGGGAAGCCTTGGAGAAGTACCCTGGAGTCCAGATGGACAGTAAGTTATCCATGGGACAGCAATGTGATTGTGGCCAAGATGGCCAATGAGATCCTGGGATGCACTGAGATGAGTGTGGCCAGCAGGTCAAAGGAGATTCTTCTCCTCCTCTACTCAGCACTGTGAGGCCACATCTGGAGTATTGTGTCCAGTTTTGGGCTCCCCAGTTCAAAAGGAACAAGGATATATTGGAGAGAGTCCAACAAAGGCTAGGAGGATGATGAAGGAAGTGAAACATCTGCCTGATGAGGAAAGGCTAAGACCCGGGGCTGTTCACCCTGGAGAAGACTGAGAGAGGAGCCAATGGGATGAGGTTTAACAAAGCTAAGTGCAAGGTTCTATACCATGGCCACAACAATGCCAAGCAGCACTACAGGCTGGGGACAGAATGGCTGAGAGCAGCCAGAAAGAAAGGGACCCAGGGGTGCTAGTAGAGAGGAGCTGAAGCTGAGGCAGCAGTGTGCCCAGGTGGGCAGCAGAGCCAATGGCATCCTGGCATGGCTCAGGAGCAGTGTGGCCAGCAGGACAAGGGAGGTTCTTCTGCCCCTGTGCTCAGCACTGCTCAGGCCACACCTTGAGTGCTGTGTCCAGTCCTGGGCTCCTNNNNTGTTGGCAGAGAGAGTGATTGGCATTGGAATGGGCTGCCCAGGGAGGTGGTGGAGTCGCTGTGCCTGGAGGTGTTGAAGCCAAGCCTGGCTGGGGCACTTAGTGCCATGGTCTGGTTGATTGTTTAGGGCTGGGTGCTAGGTTGGACTGAATGAGCTTGGAGGTCTCTTCCAACCTGCTTGATTCTATGTCAGAACCCTGAAGCAGGCTGCCCAGAGAGGTTGTGGAGTCTTCTTCTCCAGAGAGCTTCAAGACCTGTCTGGATGTGTTCCTGTGTGATCTGCCCTGGGTGATCCTGCTTTGACAATGGGGTTGGACTCAGTGAGATCCCTCCTAACCTCTACTATTCTATGCTTCTGTGATTCCCATCCTGGTCCTGTTAAAAGCTGCTTTGTGTTTCTTTATGAAAAGATAATATACATGGTGGTAGCCTTGCAGACCTAATCAGGTAGATTTGCTTTTGGGATGTTTGGGGTCTTTTTGATTCATCATTATTAACCCTTATTTTTCTTGGTTAGTGTGTTTTACTGTTTTAAAGAGGAAGCTTCTCTAGTGGCTGCCTCAAACTTCTTTGTCCTCTGGGGATGCTCTGGTTTCTGTGGTTTTCTAGAAGACCATAAAGCCTCTGTGGAGCTTTTTCTTCTTGCCTTGTTCATTATTCATTATCCTTGCCACTGCTGACGGTGACAAATGTCATTCCTCTAATGACCATCGTTACCCATTGTCATAATTAAGGGAGAACATTTAATGAAACTGAGTATAACATTGCTTTTAATGCATCAAATTAAGGGAAGATGTCACCACTAGGTACACAACATCACCCATCATTTTTAAAGATGAATCAATAAATGAGGCAATTCCTCCTTACTCATCTGACAACTTTGTCTTCTTAAGGGTTCACAGTAGCAAAGCAAAGAGGAAAAGGTGCCAGGTGGTCGTTTTCTTCCCCTTCTTTCCTTCCAAATCAGTGGTGATGTGGGAAGCTGCATTCCTGTGCCACTTCCTGGGCCTTACCAAGCAATGTTGCAGCGGGACCTTGACCGCCTGGACAGATGGGCAGAGTCCAAGGGGATGGCATTCAATGGCTCCAAGTGCCAGGGGCTGCACTTTGGCCACAACAACCCCATGCAGAGATACAGGCTGGGGTCGGAGTGGCTGGAGAGCAGCCAGACAGAGAGGGATCTGGGGGTGCTGATTGATACCCGCCTGAACATGAGCCAGCAGTGTGCCCAGGTGGCCAAGAGAGCCAGTGGCATCCTGGCCTGCATCAGGAATGGTGTGGCCAGCAGGAGCAGGGAGGTCATTCTGCCCCTGTACTCTGCACTGGTTAGGCCACACCTTGAGTACTGTGTCCAGTTCTGGGCCCCCCAGTTTAAGAGGGACATTGAGATGTCCAGAGAAGGACAGCCACAAAGGTGATCAGAGGACTGAAGAACCTCCCCTGTTGGGACAGGCTGAGGGAGCTGGAGTTGAGAAGGCTCCAGGGAGACCTTCAATATCTGAAGGTGACCTACAGGAAGGATGTGGAGGGAGTATTCAGAAGGGCCTGTGGTGACAGGACAAGAGGGAATGGAGCAAGGCAGATTTAGGTTGGACATAAGGAGGAAGTTCTTCACAATAACTGTGGTGAAAAACTGTGGTTGAAGCCCCAGCTCTGGAGACTTGCAAGACCAGACTTGATGTGGCTGTGGGCAGCCTGATCTAGTTGGAGACATCTCTGCTGAATGCAGAGAGGGTTGGACAAAGTGACCTTGGGGGATCCCTATGCAACCTGTGACTCTGTACTAACAGATGCTGGCATTGCTTTAGGTTTGGGATCCAATGAAATCAGACCAGCAGAAGACACAGCATAGAAGTAGCAGAGCTGCAGACCCACTTTGGTAGTCTTTCAAAAGTGGAAAAATTTGCAGGTCTGCAGTTCTGATCTAAGACTGAGCCTTGGTGCAGACAGGGAGGGGTGCACCAGGATCTAAAGTATTCAATTTTATGTCCTTCAGAACTGAAAACAGGCTGAGCAATGATTGATTTCTTTTGCTGGTTTCAAGACATGCTGTCATTTCTTAGGGCTGTTAGCAACTCAGTGGAAACTTAGCCCTGCTGGATGGGAACCCTAAACTGTAGCAAACTGCACTCTCTAAGGATTTCACAAGCCAGACAGAATGAGCTGGGTGGGAAGGGACTTTCAAAGCTCATCCAGTCACAAATAGTTATCACAGGCTCACAGGATGTTAGGGGTTGGAAGGGACCCAAGGAGATCATCAAGTCCAACCCCTCTGCCACAGCAGGACAATCCTATCTAACACAGATCACACAGGAACACATCCAGACAGGCCTGGAAAGGCTCCAGAGAAGGAGACTCCACAACCTCCCTGGGCGACCTGTGCTAGTGTCTCACTACCTTCACTCTGAAGAAGTTTTTCCTGCTCTCCAGTCTCAGTCTCCCCTCCTCCAGCTCAAAACCATTCCCTCTTACCCTGTCACTACAAGTCTTTGTAAAAAGTCCCTCCCCAGCTCTTCTATAGCCCCTGTCAGATACTGGGAGGCTGCTCTAAGGTCTCCCTGGATCATTCTCTTCTCCAGGTTGGACAACTCCAAGTCTTGCAGCCTGTCTCTCAGATTTTTTGCCCTATGTGAGTAGGAAGGTAAGGTGTGATGATACTTATTTCACTCTTATTTTCCATGCTATCATTGAAGCAGAGGCTCTGAGACCTTACCAGGATGCTGAATCAGTGCTTATTAAAAGAGAGTCTATGTTCTAGACTGACAAGGCAGGAATCAGAAGCACTGAATCTAATGAAGTTAGGGCAGGAGATTAAAGAGTTTGCTTAGGTGACCCAGAAAAACAACTGCTGAGCTGGAAATATTTGACAGACCTCCTGAATCCCAGGCAGATCCTCAACCACATAATCTCCTGTTTCTCCAGATGCTTTAACATCTGGCTGTGCTCTACCAGCTGGAGGTGATGGGAAAAGGTGAAGTGAAAGACTGGAAGGTGCACAGATTTCACAGGCTCACAGGATGTTAGGGGTTGGAAGGGACCCAAGGAGATCATCCAGTCCAACCCCCCTGCCAGAGCAGCACAATCCTATCTAACACAGGTTACACAGCAACACATCCAGACAGGCCTGGAAAGGCTCCAGAGGAGACTCCACAACCTCTCTGGGCAGCCTGTGCCAGTGCTCTGTGACCCTTATAGTAAAGAAGTTCCCCCTTGTGTTGAGGCAGAACCTTTTTTGCTGCAACTTACACCCGTAGTACTCCTCCTTCAGTTCCTCTGAAAGGCATGTCAGGATGTTCATTACTGACACTCTGCATGTTGCAGGCTAGGAGATTATAACAAAAATAGTTGTTAAAAAGTAATAACTTAAGAGATACTAAGAGAGCATCACCCCTGCTAATGTAAAGACCAGGGATTGTGATGACCTTTTGCCCTTCCTAACTTGGGGAAATGCTCTGAAGATATGGACGTTATCCAAATCCTAGAGACCTTCTTGGCTTACCAAAGAGAGCCCCCTCTGCACTCAGCAGGGACATCCTCAGCTAGATCAGGTTGCCCATAGCCCTGTCAAACCTCACCTTTATTACCTCCAGGGATGGGGCCTCAACCACCTTATCTGGGAGAAGAGACCAACCCCATCTGGCTACAACCTCCCTTCAGGTAGTTGTAGACACCTCTGAGCTGCTTCTTCTCCAGGCTGAACACCCCCAGATCCCTCAGCTTGTCTTCAGAGTAGAGTTGCTCCAGCCCCTTGGACCATCTCCATCATCCATTTCTTTTTTCCTCTCTCAGTGGTAGAGACAGCTCTCTGAGGACCACTTTCATCTTCAAGAGCAGAATGCATAATTATGTTCATGAGGTACCCGTATGGAAATGGGGAAGAATTCCCTTGTTAAATATTAAATATGAGGTGTAAGGAAAGAAATCTTGAAAGAAAAGGAAAATGGAGGGAATGATATTCTACCTGCACTTCACAACCACACATGCAGATCTCACCTTTCACTATGACTTAAATCAGAAAGCTGCATTGTGAATAGCCTGAGGTATCGGTAGATAGGAGCTGAAGCTGAGGCAGCAGTGCCCAGGTGGGCAGCAGAGCCAATGGCATCCTGGGCTGGCTCAGGAGCAGTGTGGCCAGCAGGACAAGGGAGGTTCTTCTGCCCCTGTGCTCAGCACTGCTCAGGGCACACCTTGAGTGCTGTGTCCAGTTCTGGGCTCCTGAATTGAAGAGAGATGTTGAGGTGCTGGAAGGTGTCCAGAGAAGGGCATCAAGGCTGGGGAGGGTCCTGGAGCACAGCCCTGTGAGGAGGGGCTGAGGGAGCTGGGGGTGTGCAGCCTGCAGAAGAGGAGGCTCAGGGCAGAGCTCATTGCTGTCTGCAGCTCTCTGAAGGGAGGCTGTAGCCAGGTGGGGTTGGGCTCTTCTGCCAGGCAAGCAGCAACAGAACAAGAGGACACAGCCTCAAGCTGTGCCAGGGCAGGTCTAGGCTGGATGTTAGGAGGAAGTTGTTGTCAGAGAGAGTGATTGGCATTGGAATGGGCTGCCCAGGGAGGTAGTGGAGTCGCCGTGGCTGGAGGTGTTGAAGCCAAGCCTGGCTGGGGCACTTAGTGCCATTGTCTGGTTGATTGGCCAGAGCTGGGTTCTAGGTTGGACTGGAATGTGTTGGAGGTCTCTTCCAACCTGGTTGATTCTATGATTCTATGACATACCTCACTGATTTGCTGTGCATGCTAAAACATGACCCAGTGGGTGCATTTCTGGCACCCAGCAAGGAAATGTGGATCTCATTTGGAAAGAGGGAGAAAATCAACCCTCAATGACTAACAAAAGAAGACAAAACAAGCTCCCCAAAGTATTTACTTCTCAGGAAACCCATCCCTCATTTTCACTCCCTTCCTTCTGAAGCTGAAGAATAGATTAAAGCACAACCAGATAATTTATAGCCAGTTCTGAGTTATGCACTGTTCACACCTAAAATAGCACAAAGCAGCAAGAAGCACTAGATCAAAACATCCCCATTTTTCTTCACATGGGTTCAGTTCATGAATATATTCTGTTTGTGGAATTAATCTAGCTGTCCAAAGAATAGCTTGGGGTGGGGGAATAAATACCCCAACCCAAGCACCAAAGCCAAAATAACCCTGCCATTGCCAAGTGATGACAAATTCCCTTTGGAGACTTTGTGTACTGCATGCTTGGGAATGCTTTTATTGGTTTCATCAGGTTTGAGAGTGAGTCTGGATGTTAATGTCACAGCTCCACTCACAGACACTGGCATCAGAGATCTGTATCAAGCTGCTACTGGGTAGGTTTAGACTGGAGATTAGGAAAAATGTTTTCCCAGCAAGAGTGATCAGGCATTGGAATGTGAGTCACTGAGCCTGGATATGCTTAAAAGTCGTTTGGATGTGGTGCTTGGGGATATGGTTTTAGGATGTACCTTATAGAGTAGGGATATTGGTTGGACTTGATCCTGAGGAGCTTTGCCAACCTGAATGTTTCTGTGATTCTGTGACCTGTGACATACACATAGCATCATGTGTCCAGAGAAGGGCATCAAAGCTGGTGAGGGGCCTGGAGCACAGCCCTGTGAGGAGAGGCTGAGGGAGCTGGGGGTGTGCAGCCTGCAGAAGAGGAGGCTCAGGGCAGAGCTCATTGCTGTCTGCANTTCTATGATTCTATGATTCTATGACCAGACTGACTGTTCAGAACAGAGGAGGGATAGCAAGGAGGAAAAGCAATTAATGCAAGCCACCAATTTTGGTAATATGGCAGGCTGTATAAATGTGTGTTCTGGGAGCTGCCAGGGTGTCTCTGAGTTCTTGCCATTGGGAGGTTTTTATGCAGAACTGAAGGGAAGGTGTTAGATGTGTGAAATTCTTTCCCCGGCTCTAGTGCTGAGCTGGTTTTTAGTTTCAGTGCACCACTCTTTAAAGTGCCAGCTCCTGATAATTCTCCTCTCAGGAGTGCTCTAGGATTTCATCAATATTTTTAGGAGTTTTGAGATCCTTGGGTGAAGTGTGTGATAAAGTGAAAGGGAAAAGATGTGCGGAGTTTAAGCGCGCTTCGCTGCTGACGTTCGTTGCTCTGACTGCTGTTTAGCTTAGCTTAGCCAGTCCCCTGCCTGCTTCGTGTACAGCAGCTCACAGCAACTAAAATACCCACTCCAGTCACTGTCAAGTGCCTCTGTGCTTCCCTTTCTGTCTGTAGACCGTGCAGAGAAATCACATTTTTTGTGTATGAGCAGAATCCTTCTATGACTAAGGAGAAGAGGGAAAGGCATGTTAATAAGTTCAAGTGTAAAGACTCTTGTCTCCTAGTCCAGAGCTGCTCACAAGAGATAAGTTCAAGCTATAGATTTTGGAAGCTGAATGTCAATGACTTCCCCTAGGTTCTGAAGTGGTTCAGAATTCAAATGTGTTGCAGAGATGATTGTATGCAAATGAGGTGCTGAGAGTTGCTCCTCCAGAGCCTGCAGTGAGCTAGGACACGCAAATGGGAGTCTTTACTGGTGTTGGTTACCGAGATCACTGAAGTCACTACTTCTGCTTCTTCTGCATAGCCTTAGGAATCACACAGTCAGGGAATGCCAGGTTGGAAGGACCCCCAGGGATCATCTGCTCCAACCTTTCTAGGTGATGGTGAAGCTGAAATGATCTGGCCTAGCACCCTGTCAAACTGAGTCATCAAACTGTCCAGTGTAGGGCAATCCACCGCTGCCCTTGGAGATGATTCCAGTGTCTGACTGCTCATGGGCAAACATTTTCTCCTGGAGTCCAATGAGAACCTCCACAGCAGTAACATGTCCCCATGACCCCTTGTCTTTTCCATGGCACTCCCTGTACAAAGGGAGTCTCCATCCTTCTGGCAGCCATCATTTATGCACTGGGCTGTGGTGATAAGGTCTCCCCTCAGCCATCTCTTCTCAAAGCTGTACAACCCCAACTCTCTCAGCCTTTTCTCTCATGGCAAGGTTGCCAGGCTTCTGGTCATTCTGGTGACCTTTCTCTGGGCACTTTCCAGCCTATCCACATCTTTATTTGTATAGCAGGGACCAACTTAATCTTTTGGAGTATATTCCTACTCAGTGCAGTGGGGTTGGACTAAATGACCTTTGAAGATCCCTTCCAACTGAAACCATTCTATGATTCCATGAGATAAGGTTCCACAAAGCTTTGTTATTTGCTTCTGGGTATTTTTTGTTGGTTGGTTGATTGGTTTCTTTGGATTGATTTGGGACTTTTCTATATTTAGATGTCCAAGCTTTAAAGTCTTCCTAAATGTTTGTTGTTGGTTTATTTCATGATAAAGAAGAGGTTTTCTTTTTGAAAATGCTCTTTCAAGGCAGAAGGTTTCTTCTTGTCTTTCCTGGTTCCATGATAACAACTGTGGGGAAGTGTTAATGAATGTAATGATCTAGTGGAAGGTGTCCCAGCCCATGGCACAGGGGTTGGAACTGGTTGATATGTGAGGTGCCTTCCAACCTTGACAATTCTGTGATTCAGTGAATCAACCCAGGCAGTAGGAAAAAATTGTATGCTAACCTGGAATATTTCCTTTCTCCCTAAGTTATGCTCTGTTACGTCTCCCTGTGCTGACATCAGTTTCATTTGTAATGGCTGGAGAGTTCAGAGCTATTGTCTCAATTCTTCTGTCCAGGTGTTTACAGACCAGTGAGCATAAGGAGCCTACTTGAGAAGGTGAGCCCAGCATTTGCATCCTGATACATCTACCTGCAGATTTGTGAGTACTCTGCTTTGGAGTTCCTGCATATTCTTCCCATACCTGAAAGGATCCTACTGGAAGGCTGGAGAGGGATTTTTCATGAATCATAGCATCAGCCAGGTTGGAAGAGACCTCCAAGCTCATCCAATCCAACCTAGCACCCAGCCCTGCCCAATCAACCAGACCATGGCACTAAGTGCCCCAGCCAGGCTTTGCTTCAACACCTCCAGCCACAGTGACTCCACCACCTCCCTGGGCAGCCCATTCCAATGCCAATCACTCTCTCTGCCAACAACTTCCTCCTAACATCCAGCCTAGACCTGCCTTGGCACAACTTGAGACTGTGTCCCCTTCTTCTGTTGCTGCTTGCCTGGCAGAAGAGCCCAACCCCACCTGGCTACAGCCTCCCTTCAGGCAGTTGAGGTTGTCTAGAGACAGGACAAGGGGGAATGGTTTGAAGCTGAGGGTTAGACTGGATCTTAGGAAGAAGTTCTTCAGAACAAGGGTGGTGGACTCTAGAACAGTTTTTTCAGGGAGGTTGTGGAGGCCTCCTTCCTGGGGGTGCTTATGGCAAGATTGGACGAGGCCTTGAGCAGCCTGGTCTAGTTGAGAGGTATGAGGTTGGAGTAGATGACTTCTAAGGTCCCTTCCAACCTGAGCCATTCTGTGGTCATTCTATGGACATTGTTGAATTCAAAAGGTTCAGAAAAAAAATCAGGTTCTGGAAAAATCAGCCTAAGAGTAACAAATTAATAAAGACATAAAACATTCAAGTGTTTAACTTAGCAAATGAAGGTTGAGGCTCTACTAATGTTCTGTGTAAACTCATCCACGTGGAGAGCAGACTTCTGAAAGCAAAGGGCACCTTAGCCCTCCAGAAATTAAAATGAAAAGAGAAAGTGTAAGAAGCTGTAAAAAAAAGCTCAATTTCAACAATTAGTATCATTAGTCATTGCAAAAACAACTCAATCATTTATCTCCTTTGAATTCAGAATTAATGACTTCCTAAAAGCCATTCTAGGTCAAGCACAAGTTTTTAATTTTGATGTAGCAAGAGCTGGGAGAAGATGTCTAGTAAAATATTCAAACCATTGAGTTAATGAAGTGACTAAACTGCAAGAATTTGCAGATAAAAGGATGTGAAAAGATACTTTGATTGTTGAAATAGTCAGAAGATCTCCTCTGCCTGCACCAACGCCTGACAAAAGCATGCATTGAGTAGATTTTAGAGTAGAATAGAACCAACCAGGTTGGAAGAGACCTCCAAGCTCATCCAGTCCAACCTAGCACCCAGTCCTAGCCAGTCAACCAGACCATAGCACTAAGTGCCTCACCCAGGCTTGGCTTCAACACCTCCAGGGATGGCAACTCCACCACCTCCCTGGGCAGCCCATTCCAATGCCAATCACTCTCTCTGCCAACAACTTCCTCCTAACATCCAGCCTAGACCTGCCCTGGCACAGCTTGAGGCTGTGTCCCCTTCTTCTCTTGCTGCTTGCCTGGCAGCAGAGCCCAACCCCACCTGGCTACAGCCTCCCTTCAGGGAGCTGCAGACAGCAATGAGCTCTGCCCTGAGCCTCCTCTTCTGCAGGCTGCACACCCCCAGCTCCCTCAGCCTCTCCTCATAGGGTTTGTGTTCCAGGCCCCTCACCAGCTTTGTTGCCCTTCTCTGGACACCTTCCAGCACCTCAACATCTCTCTTGAATTGAGAAGCCCAGAACTGGACACAGCACTCAAAGTGTGGCCTGACCAGTGTTGAGTACAGGGGCAGAAGAACCTCCCTTGTCCTGCTGGCCACACTGCTCCTGATGCAGGCCAGGATGCCATTGGCTCTCTTGGCCACCTGGGCACGCTGCTGGCTCATTTTCAGCCTACTATCCTCTAGTACCCCCAGCTCCCTTTCTTCCTGGCTGCTTTCAGCCACTCTGTCCTTAGCCTGTAGCGTTGCTTGGGGTGGTTGTGGCCAAAGTGCAGAACCCTGCACTTGGCCTTGTTCAATCTCATCCCATTGGCCTCTGCCCACCCATCCAGCCTGTCCAGGTCCCTCTGCAGGGCTCTCCTACCTTCCAACAGCTCCACTCCTGCTCCTAGCTTGGTGTCACCTGCAAACATACTGCTGCTGGACTCAATCCCCTCGTCCAGATCATCAGTAAAGATGTTGAACAGGACTGGGCCCAGCACTGATCCCTGGGGCACACCACTAGTGCCAGCTGCCAGCTGGATGTGGCACCATTCACCACCACTCTCTGGACTTGGCCCTTCAGCCAGTTCTTGACCCAGCACAGAGTGAATCTGTCCAAGCCATCAGACTTATTACTAAGATCTATCTCTCCCTTATTTTCCTAGGGGATGTTATTTTTCATTATTGTGCAACCAAAATGTCCATTTTCTACATGGAATTGGAATGGTGGAAAAAGTCTAAATGGTAGAACAGGCATTTAGTATTTCAGTTTGAAGTTCATTGGGAGCAAAGGATAAGCTGTGGCTTACCCACTTAACAGACCTGGAGTTGCACACAAAAGGGAATGGCCTCAAACTGCAAGAGTCTAGGTTTAGGCTGGGCATTAGGAAAACTTTGTTCACAGAAGCAGTAGTCAGACACTGAAATGGGCTGCCCAGGGAGGTGGTTGAGTCACCAGCTCTGGATGTGTTTAAATGTCATTTAGATGTGGTGCTTGGGGATACGGTTTAGGGGTGAACTTTGTAGATCAGGGTTATTGGCTGGACTCGGTGATCCCAAGGGTCTTCTCCAGCCTGAATGATTCTGTGTGTGATTGTGCATTGTTCTGGCTTTGAAATCATTTGGGGTTAAAACCAGAAGAGGCAGAGAGCTATTCATTCTAATATATTTGCTGTTTGCTTACGCATAGATGTGTCGTAGCCATGCACCAACGTAAGGCTTTGATCATTAGCAATGTACCAGCAATGTATGGCTTTGGTTATTGGCAAACCTCTCCTATAAGGACTGACTGAGTTGGGGCTGTACAGGCTGGAGAAAAAGAGGCTCCCAGGTGACCTTCTTGTGGCCTTCCAGGATCTGAAGGGGGCTTACAAAAAAGCTGGGGGGAATGGAGCAAAGCTGGAGGTGGGGAGGTTCAGGCTGGATGTGAGGAGGAAACTGTTGAGCATGAGAGTGGTGAGAGCCTGGAATGGGTTGCCCAGGGAGGTGGTTGAGGCTCTATCCCTAGAGTTGTTTAAGGCCAGGCTTGATGAGGCTGTGGGAAGCCTGCTCTAGGGTAGGGTGTCCCTGGGCATGGCAGGGGGCTGGAACTAGACTCTGACTGATTCTATGATTCTATGAGTCAATGTATGGCTTTGCCTATTGGCAATGCATTGTCAAAGGATGGTTATGGTTATTATTATGGTTATTGGCAATGGATGGCTCTGTTTACTGGCAATGTATTGGTAATGGATGGCTTTGATTATTGGCAATGGATGGCTTTGGTTATTGGCAATGTATTGGTGATGTATAGCTTTGGTTATTGGCTATGTATTGGCAATGGATGGCTTTGGTTATTAGCAATGTATTGGGAATGGATGGCTATGGTTATTGGCAATGGATGGCTTAGTTTAGTGGCAATGTGTTAGCTATGGTTGGCTTTGGTTATTGGTAATGTATTGACAACAGATGAATTTGTTTATTGGCTATGTATTGGCAAAGGATGGCTATGGTTATTGGCAATAGATGGATTTGTGTACTGGCAATGTATTGGCCATGAATGGCTTTGATTTTTGGCAACGTATTGGCAATGGATGGCTTGGTTATTGGCAATGTATTGCTTTGGTTATTGGCAATGGAATTAAGAAGTATGAAGAGAAGAATTGGAGAATTGAGGATAGTTGGAAAAATATTGATGTCTTAGTGTGATCCATAATGGAAAATGGACTAAAGAGTGCAGAGAAAAAGTCTCAATACCCTCTTCTGATACAAGACTTAAGGAAGTCATCTAACTAGTAGTGGTTTGTGGGACAGATGGATGGAATTCAGCTACTACATTTCCTGCAATTATTAAATGTCACAGGCATATATAAATAGTATATACATTTTTCCCCATCCTGCTATTTTTCCTTCATTCATAAGCTCCAGCCCACCTCCAGTTTTGACTGTCTGAAACCAAAACTGCAATCCCTAAACCTCATCCATTCAGCTGCTCCTAAACTCCAGTTTTCACTGTTGTTTGCCCAAGCACCTGAAGTTCTGTTTCTTGGAATGACCAGACTCCCAAAGCTCTCATGTCATCAACAACATAAATGCATGCATCACACCTCTGGGATACTGTCCTCATTTAGAAAGTACTGCTGCTGGCATTGTTTTACCTCTTGAGCTTAAGAGTGGCTTAAAGAGACACACTGAGCCGATGGTCGTGAATCCATTTCAGTGCTGCTTGCAAAGAAAACAGCTTCTCTTTTCCAGACCTCCAGCTGACACTCTCTTCCTTCCCACCCTTTGTTTTTCTGTTGAGAATCTCACTCACCAGGATGTAATTAGTTCTTATCAGGAAGCACAAATGAGGTGTTCCTTTATGGCACCACAGGATGACCATTGGCTGAGTCAGTGGCCAGTGGACAAAGTACACATTCAAGAATCACAGCCTGTTAGGGGCTGCAGGGCACCTCAAAAGATCATAGAACCATAGAATTATAGAATCAGACAGATTATAAAATACCTCCAAGCTCACCCAGCCCAACCTAGCACCCAGCCCTGGCCAATCAACCAGACCATGGCACTAAGTGCCCCAGCCAGGCTTGGCTTTAACACCTCCAGGGACGATGACTCCACCTGGGCAGCCCATGCCAATGCCAATCACTCTCTCTGCCAACAGCTTCCTCCTAACATCCAGCCTAGACCTGCCCTGGCACAGCTTCAGACTGTGTCCCCCTCTTCTGGTGCTGCTTGCCTGGCAGCAGAGCCCAACCCCCCCCTGGCTACAGCCTCCCTTCAGGTAGTTGTAGACAGCAATGAGGTCTGCCCTGAGCCTCCTCTTCTGCAGGCTGCACACCCCCAGCTCCCTCAGCCTCTCCTCACAGGGCTGTGCTCCAGGCCTTTCACCAGCTTCATCGCCCTTCTCTGGACACCTTCCAGCACCTCAACATCTCTCTTGAATTGAGGAGCCCAGAACCAGACACAGCACTCAAGATCATTTAGTCCAAACCCCCTACCAGATCAGGGTCACCCAGGAACATGTCCAATTTTCAATGTCTTCAGAAATAGACACTCCACCACCTCTCTGGGCAGCCTGTTCCAGGCCTCCAACACCTACACAGTGAAAAATACTTCCCTTCTGTTCCTGTGACACTTCCTCCACTCCCACATGCCTCCAGTGCCCCTTGTCCTGTCCCTGGCCATCCCTGAGCAGAGCCTGACTGCACCCTCCCAGCACTGCCCTGCACATCTTTATCAGCAGCAATGAGGGCAGCCCTCAGGCTCCTCTGCTCCCAGCTCCAAGCCCTATATCCCTCAGCCTGTGCTCACAGGCAAATGTTCCACTGCCTGCAGCAGCTCTGCGACTCTGTGCTGGACTCTTTCAAGCAGTTCCCCAAAGTCCTTCTTGAAGTGGGGGGCCCGGAAGTCACCATCCCTGGAGGTGTTTAAAAGGAGGCACTTAGTGCCATGGTTTGTTTAATTAGAAGGTGTTAGGTGATAGATTGGACTCAGTGATCTCAAAGGTCTTTTCCAACCTGCTCAATTCAGTGATTTTGTGATACCTCAAATATGTGTTCAGTTTTGGGCCCTCACTTCTAGAAGATATTGAGGGGCAGGCATGGGTCCAGAGAAAGGCAAGAAAGTTGGGAAAGGGTCTGGAGCACAGGTCCGGTGAGGGGACTGGAGGTGTTTAGTATGGAAAAGAGGGGGCTGAGAGGAGACCTCGTTGCTCTCTACAGCTCCCTGAAAGGAAGCTGGAGTGAGGTGGGGGTTGGGCTCTGCTTCCTAATATCAGGTGACAGAAGGAGAGGAAATGGCCTGAAATGGTGCCAGGGAGGGTTTGGTTGGAGATTAGGGACAATTTGTTTGCTACAAGAGTGGTCAGGGATTGGCACAGGCCGCCCAGTAAGGTGGTGGAGTCCCCATCCCTGGAGACATTCGGGAAACCTGTGGCCATGGCACCTGGGGACATGGTTTGGTGGCCATGGTTGGGTTGGGTTGATGAGTTGGACTCATCAGATCTCTTTCAATCAAAACAATACTCCAGATGTGACCTCAGCAGTGCAGAGTAGAGAGGGAGAAGAACCTTTCTCAGTTTATTAACCGTACCACTCCTAATCCAGCCCAGGCTGCCATTCATCAGCTCAGGGCGAGAGCTCTTGTTTCTCTGGAGCAGAGTGGGTGGGTACATGAACCCCACAAGGGAGTGTTTTCATTCAAGTCATGAAGGTTGGAAAAGACCTTGAAGGTCATCGAGTCCAACTGGAAGCCAGCTACCAGCAACACTAAACTGGACCCTCAAGCACAACATCCATACGCTTCTTCCACTCCTCCAGGGATGGGGGCTCCACCACCCCCCTGGGTAGGCTCTTCTTAGGCATAACCTCCTCTCTTACCCTTCTTATACACAAGCACAGCCTTCTGTGCTCTTGGCTACTGCTTTCACCCCATCCTCTTCCTATGGGTCATTTCTGTCATCCCCAATGTCCACCCAACCACACCATCTCAACCCCAAAGCCAACCAGTATCTCCCCAAACCCTCCGTGACCTCCGCAACCTCAGCCTCTTTGCCTCAAAGCGGGGACAGGGAAAAAGGAAGGGGACATGACGCAGTAGTGCACAGCGCAGAAGGAAAAGGGTCTGGAGGGGGCAGAGGAGGATGATGCAAAGGAAGGGGAATGAGACAACACAAGGAGACACAAAGGAGGGGGAATGGGACGACGCAAGGAGACGCAAAGGAAGGGGAATGGGATGATACAAGGAGATGCAAAGGAAGGGGAATGGGATGACACAAGGGGACGCAAAGGAAGGGGAATGGGATGACACAAGGAGATGCAAAGGAAGGGGAATGGGATGACACAAGGAGATGCAAAGGAAGGGGAATGGGATGACACAAGGAGATGCAAAGGAAGGGGAATGGGATGACACAAGGAGATGCAAAGGAAGGGGAATGGGATGACACAAGGAGATGCAAAGGAAGGGGAATGGGATGACACAAGGAGATGCAAAGGAAGGGGAATGGGATGACACAAGGAGATGCAAAGGAAGGGGAATGGGATGACACAAGGAGATGCAAAGGAAGGGGAATGGGATGACACAAGGAGATGCAAAGGAAGGGGAATGGGATGACACAAGGAGATGCAAAGGAAGGGGAATGGGATGACACAAGGAGATGCAAAGGAAGGGGAATGGGATGACACAAGGAGATGCAAAGGAAGGGGAATGGGATGACACAAGGAGATGCAAAGGAAGGGGAATGGGATGACACAAGGAGATGCAAAGGAAGGGGAATGGGATGACACAAGGAGATGCAAAGGAAGGGGAATGGGATGACACAAGGAGATGCAAAGGAAGGGGAATGGGATGACACAAGGAGATGCAAAGGAAGGGGAATGGGATGACACAAGGAGATGCAAAGGAAGGGGAATGGGATGACACAAGGAGATGCAAAGGAAGGGGAATGGGATGACACAAGGAGACGCAAAGGAAGGGGAATAGGACGATGCAAGGAAGGACGGCGCAGAGGAAATAGGGGACAACGGAAAAGAGGAAGAACAGCAGGAGTCAAAAGAATGCGGCCACGAACGCGGAAGACCATGACACAGAAGAGGAAGATGAGGACAAGCCAGAATCATAAAATCACTAAAATGATGAAGGTTGGAAAAGACCTTGAAGGTCATCGACTCCAACCGGGAGCCAGCTACCAGCAACGCTAAAATGGACCCTCAAGCGCAACATCCACAGGCTTCTTCCACTCCTCCAGGGATGGGGGTTCCACCACCTCCTTAGGTAGGCTCTTCCTAGGCATAACCTCCTCTCTTATCCACAAGCACAGTCTTCTATGCTCTCAGCTTCTGCTTCATTGCCATCTTTTTCCTCTACAGTTAACTCAAACTTCACTTACTCCTGGATGGGTGGAACAGCTTGGATAAGGGGCGGGGGAAGCCTCCCCATTCTTTGTACAACCACTGCAAGCTACTCTCTAAGCTTTTATTTAAAATGAGATTTTTTTTTCCTCACTATTGCCTTCCTTTTTCTGTCTTTAAAGGCAAGGCGTGGCTGCTGCAGTGGTACTGACAGAAAGATCACAGAGGCCTGCCTTTAGTAAATGGTTTGTGCTCCTGGTGCCTGGAGATACAAAATTCTTCTTTTTGAATATGGAAGTGCTGGCTAGATTTAAAAAGTGCCCTGTCTCCAGTGCAGGAACTAAAGTAACCCAGTCAGAGCTGGCAAGCAAAGAACTGTGCTTCTGTGATCTGTGATAGAGTCTCAGCTCTTCTGCCCAGTTCACAGGATCCCTGTGAACTGGGCAGAAGAGCTGAGACTCTATTACAGATCACAGAATGGTGTGGGTTGGAAGCAGGCTGTGAGGTACATCTAGTCCAACTTACCTTCTGGAGCATAAGTAGTGTTGTCTGACCTTCTTTATGTAGCCTGAATAATCTCTTTGGCAACTGAGAGAAACAAATGAGCAAACAAAACTGCCAGAACAACCCCAGCAGAAAAAGAAGCAGGTGATGTGATGGGGAAAAAACATGAAAAGTTGAGAAATCAACTTTGACAAAGGTGAATTTGAAAGTGCCTCTCTTCCGTAGTTGTTCCACAGTTACAACTAGGAGTATAGAATGAATTAATAATTAGAGAAGACAGTGAAGATGAAAACAGAGGGAAGCAGGTTCTGACCTATTAACATTAAGAAGCAACATAAAGACCCACTCCATTGTCCCCTGTGGTGATGCATGATGTTTGAATTATCTCTCTTAGTTATAGCTCTGTGGCTAATTGGTACTTATTGCAAATCAATCTACTGTATCCTGTAATCTTTAGTGATGAGATGCTGGTGAGACAGGAAGCTGCTCTTTGTGCTTTAGAGGCTCCCAGTAAGCTGGAACAAGTATGTCCACGTTGTTGAGGATGCTCTCCTTCCCTTCCTTTGAGCTGTCCTTGGTGAGCGTGTCAAAAGTGGTCTCTCAAATGGCAAGGCAAGTAGATTCCTTATGTGGGAAATGAATCATAGAATCATAGAATCATAGAATCAAGCAGGTTGGAAGAGACCTCCAAGCTCATCCAGTCCAACCTAGCACCCAGCCCTATTCAGTCAACCAGACCATGGCACTAAGTGCCTCAGCCAGGCTTTACTTGAACACCTCCAGGGATGGCAACTCCACCACCTCCCTGGGCAGCCCATTCCAATGCCAATCACTCTCTCTGCCAACAACTTCCTCCTAACATCCAGCCTAGACCTCCCCTGGCACAACTTGAGACTGTCCCCCCTTGTTCTATTGCTGTTTGCCTGGCAGAAGAGCCCAACCCCACCTGACTACAATCTCCTTTTGGTACATAAATCTGCACTTTTGTCTGCAGTTGGGATTCCATCATTCAAGACAGAAACTGTTTTGCATTAGTTGTGTAGTACTCTTGGAGTCACTTTGGGGACACCCTGGAGTCAAACTCGATAGCAGAATCTCACTGCCAATAGTTGTAGGCTTAACCATAGACTGGATGATCTTTCAAGGTCTCTTCTAACCCCTAGTGTTCTGTGATTCTATTTGGTGCATAAATCTTTGTCTGTAGTTGGGATTCCATCACTTGAGACAGAAACTGTTTTGCAACAGTGGTGTAGTACTCTTGGAGTCACTTTGGGGACACCCTGGAGTCAAACTCGATAGCAGAATCTCACTGCCAATAGTTGTAGGCTTAACCATAGACTGGATGATCTTTCAAGGTCTCTTCTAACCCCTAGTGTTCTGTGATTCTATTTGGTACATAAATCTTTGTCTGCAGTTGGGATTCCATCATTTGAGACAGAAACTGTTTTGAAGTAGTGGTGTAGTACTCTTGGAGTCACTCTGGGGACACCCTGGAGTCAAACTCGATAGCAGAATCTCGCTGCCAATAGTTGTAGGCTTAACCGTTACAAGTTATGAATGGGAAAGTGCAATTAGGTCATGGAGAAGGATTGTTCCCACTGGTCCCTCCTCAGTTAAAAGCAGATTCATTTAAGATGAAGATATGCCTCATTATTCTTCAGATAGTCTCACGAGGGTCTGGCAGTTGGACTAAGCAGAAATTCATCCTGCTGGTAAGGCAGCGATCAAAGCACTCCAGAAGGGCTGCAGCCTTACCCAACGCATTTCCACAAAGCCTTCTCTCTCTCTCTCTTTTATAACCAGAGGAAATGTGCTGGCAGTTGAGAACTGGCAGCCTCTTACTGCAAATAATTTTTTGCAAACTGTACTTATCCAGTGGCAATAACACATTTCAACAGCTGCTGTTACCTTCCTGAAGCCTATGGATTTAGCTATATACCAGCAACTTAATAAGCCCAGTGCCCTCATCAGCTGCTTTCCAAAGCACTGTATCATACCAGGAGTTCTTTAGGGAATGGAAGCCACAGTGTGTCATAAAGCATTTAGCAAATGACAGATGCAAACATAGTGAAATGTATATTGCAGAGAAAGGGGGAAAAAAAATATACATCTTCTGGGCTGGAGACTTGTTGGACTGCAAAAGCTGGCTAAAAAAAAAATCAAATAAAGACCCAGAAAGTATCTGCTATGTGTATAAAAAATTAATCTGTCAGTGAAAGCAGATGGAACTGGATGATGGTTATAAAATATGTACAGAAATGGGCTAGATTCATCAGTGCACTCCAGCTGTTTTACTGTGATGGTAAAAAGCAGCAGCAACAACAGATACGTGGAGCTTGTGGCTGATCTGCATTGGCTGAGTCAAAAGCATCTTAAGCAGAACAGTGCTCCTGACAGGGTGTGTCTGTGCAAGGCAAGAAGGACATTGAGATGCTGGAGCAGGTCCACGAAGGGTAGCAAAGCTGGAGAGGGGCCTGGAGAGCAGGACTGGTGAGGAGCAGCTGAGGGACCTGGGATGCTTTAGTCTGGGAAAGAGATCTCATTGCTCTCTACAATGCCCTGAAAGAAGATTGCAGTGAGGTTGGGGTTGCTCTCTTTCCCCTAGAATCAGGTGATAGAACAAGAGGAAATTTGTCCTAATCTTCAACCTAAATCTCCCCTGGCCTGAAATTGTGCCAGGAGAGCTTTAGGTTGCAGATTAGGAAAAACTTCTTTCCTGTTCCAATGCTGCTCAGGGTGGTGGTGGAGTCACCATCCATAGAATCATAGAATCATAGATTCATAGAATGGTTTGGGTCACCATCCATAGAATCACAGAATCTAGAAACATAGAATCATAGAATCATAGAATGGTTTGGGTCACCATCCATAGAATCATAGAATCATAGAACCTAGAATCATAGAGTCGTAATATCCTAGAATCATAGAATCTAGAGTCATAACATCATAAAATGGTTTGGGTCACCATCCATAGAATCATAGAATCTAGAATCATAGAATCATAACATCATAGAATGGTTTGGGTCAGCATCCATAGAATCATAGAATCTAGAATCATAGAATCATAACATCATAGAATGGTTTGGGTCAGCATCCATAGAATCATAGAATCATAGAATCTAGAATCATAACATCATAAAATGGTTTGGGTCACCATCTATAGAATCATAGAATCATAGAATCTAGAATCATAGAATCATAAAATCATAGAATGGTTTGGGTCACCATCCATAGAATCATAGAATCTAGAATCATAGAATCATAACATCATAGAATGGTTTGGGTCAGCATCCATAGAATCATAGAATCTAGAATCATAGAATCATAACATCATAGAATGGTTTGGGTCAGCATCCATAGAATCATAGAATCTAGAATCATAGAATCATAACATCATAGAATGGTTTGGGTCAGCATCCATAGAATCATAGAATCTAGAATCATAGAATCATAACATCATAGAATGGTTTGGGTCAGCATCCATAGAATCATAGAATCTAGAATCATAGAATCATAACATCATAGAATGGTTTGGGTCAGCATCCATAGAATCATAGAATCTAGAATCATAGAATCATAACATCATAGAATGGTTTGGGTCAGCATCCATAGAATCATAGAATCATAGAATCTAGAATCATAACATCATAAAATGGTTTGGGTCACCATCTATAGAATCATAGAATCATAGAATCTAGAATCATAGAATCATAAAATCATAGAATGGTTTGGGTCACCATCCATAGAATCATAGAACCTAGAATCATAGAGTCATAATATCCTAGAATCATAGAATCTAGAGTCATAACATCATAGAATGCTTTGGGTCACCACCCATAGAATCATAAAATCATAGAATGGTTTGGGTCACCATCCACAGAATCATAGAATCATAGAATGGTTTGGGTCACCATCCATAGAATCACAGAATCATAGCATCATAGAATCATAAAATCATAGAATGATTTGGGTTGGAAGGTACCTCAAAGCTCATCCAGTTCTAATCCCCTGCCATAGGCAGGGACACCTCCCACTAGAATAGGTTGCTCAAGACATCATCCAACCTGGCCTTGAACATCCCCAGGGAAGGAGCAAGGAATATGTGGACATATCACTTTGGGACACAGTTTAATGGCCATGGTGGTGTTAGGTTTTCAGTTGGACTCTATAATCTTAGAGGTCTTCTCCAACCAAAACAGTCCTACGAGTCCCTGCAGGCAGCAGCTTGCCCCTAGAGATGCCCTCTGCATCACAGAAGTTCCAGAGGTTTTCTGGTTTATAAAGTCTGTGCAATTCCAGCTACCCAAGGCAAACAAATTTCATTTCATTCTTAAGCTCACCATTGCAGGTCCTCTTCAAGAGAGATTTTCCCTGGAACTCGGACTTAAATGTACTCTGTTGATGCTCTAGTCCCATATTCAGGAAAAATCTCTTCACCAGTAGGATTGTCAAACCCTGGGACAGGCTGCCCAGGGCAGCAATGGAGTCACCATTCCTGTAGGGATTTAAAAGCCATGTAGATGTGATGCTGAGGGGCATGGTTTAGCAGCAGACTGCACTGTGATGGGTTAACCATTAGCCCTGATGGCCTGAAAGTCTTTTCAGGCATAAAAAAACTATATTCTTTTATGATTTTTGAACAGGATGAGTCTAAGGAGGCTTCATTTTGTTGCAAGGGACTCTTGGTTCTCACATGCTTGCATCCAAGTGCAGTCACTTGTTCTGTTTCTTACATTTTTAGACTCATCTTCTGTTTCCCTCAACTCTCCTATGGCTCATGAGCCATTTTTAATAGATATAGCAATAACAAGAATTGCTAATTTCATCTAGAGCCTTTATCATGTCCTCCATGGAGTGTTAGCTCTTGTTTTATGTTGCTTGCACTTGCTCCAGCCTTCAATATGGTTTATGTTTTTCACTGACTTACTGAAATGCAGCTAACATTCTTTTTTACTAAGTTATCTTTTCTTCAAGTCCTCTGCCTGGGCTCTTTTGGGACCTACATGACAAAGATTCCTCCTACTTATTACACAAAGAGCATCTGCAGTGCTTTAGAGGAATCTCATCTGAAATAATTTTTAGACATTGCTCATAGCTGGTGTAGAATTCATCTGCTTTCAGAGAAAAAGTCCTGGGGGTGGCAGCTGACAGCTGGCTGAACGTGAGCCAGCACGTGCCCAAGTGGCTAAGAAGGCCACCAGCATCCTGGTCTGGATCAGCAGTAGTGTGGCCAGCAGGACTAGGGATGTGATCTTCTCCTTGTACTTGGCATTGCATCCCAAATACCGGGTTCAATTTTGGGATCTTCACTTCAAGAAGGACATTGAGATGCTGGAGAGTGTCCAAAGAAGGGCAATGAAGCTGGTGAAGGGTCTGGAGAAAAGGGATGGTGAGGAGCAGCTGAAGGAACTGGAGAACAGGAGACTGAAGGGAGACCTCATTCATGTTAATAAAGATATATGGGATGAATGCCAGGAGGCTGGAGCCAGGCTCTGCTGGGTGATGTCCAGTGACAGGGCAAGGACAATGGGTGGAAGCTGAGGCATAGGAAGTTCCATGGAAACATGAGGAGGAATTTTTTCCCTGTGAGTGGGAAAAACTCTGAAACAGGCTGCTCAGGGGAGTTATGGAGTCTCCCTCTCTGGAGATATTCAAAACCCTCCTGGATGTGTTCCTGTGTCATCTGGTCCAGGTGATCCTGCTCTGGCAGGAGGGTTGGGCTGGATAAGCTTTCAAAGTCCCTTCCAGCCCCTGACATTCTGTGATTCTGTGATTGCTCTCTACAGTTACTTGAAATAAGGCTGAAGCCAGGTGAAAAGCAAGAAGTCAAGAGGGAACAACCCCAGGTTGTGCCAGGGGTGATTTAATTTAGATAGTAGGACAAATGCCTTCCCTGAAAGGGTTGTCAAGACTTGGAACAGGCTTCACAGGGCAGTGGTGGGTTCCCCATCGAGGGAGGGATTGAAAAGCCATGTAGGTGTGGTGCTGAAGAACAGGGATTAGTGGGCACTTGTCAGTGCTGAATTACTGGTTGGACTAAATGGTCTGAAAGGTCTCCTGCAACCCAAACAAGTTTACAGTTTGCTGTGTTGGAACCCTTTGCACTGCCAGTAGCTGCTCTAACTGACCTTGTGCCTTCTTACAGAATCAACCAGGTTGGGAGAGACCTCCAAGCTCACCCAGTCCAACCTAGCACCCAGCCCTATCCAGTCAACCAGACCATGACACCAAGTGCCTCATCCAGGCTTTGCTTCAACACCTCCTGGCAC
>WAAF01019759.1:62254-74399 GCA_013400475.1 Tricholaema leucomelas
GAGGAGCCCAGAACTGGACACAGCACTCAAGGTGTGAGCAGTGCTGAGCACAGGGGCAGAAGAACCTCCCTTGTCCTGCTGGCCACACTGCTCCTGAGCCAGCCCAGGATGTCACTGGCTCTCTTGGACATGCTACTGGCTCATCTTCAGCCTTCATCTATGAGTTTGGACTTGATGATCTTAGAGGTCTTTTCCAACCTTAATGATTTCCTGATTCCTAATTTGGAAGCTTATTACTTTCAATACAGACAGGGGCTAAAGGGAACAGAGTGGGGAAATAGAGGACAGCAGCCAGCTGATTTCTTCTAGGTGAAAGATATGGAAACAGACTCCAGCAACAGAGAGCTGGGAAGAAAAACCCAGGAGGCTATTGTCAGCAGAGCTTCAAAGAAAGAAGTTTCTGTAAAACAAGGCTCTGTTTTATTTGACAGAATCTCAGCTCTAGCTGAAAAGGTCTGCTGGTGAGAGAGAAGCTTTGGTTTTCTCTGATGTGTTTGACGTATGCCTGCCTGACATTTGAATAAAAGAGACTTTCCTTACATAGACTGAACAAAGAACATGAGAGGGATTAATAACTTTGTAACAGACAGATCTCAAATTAGGTTCTTGCTGGGGAGATGTCGTGAAAGACATTTTCTCATGGGTTGCAGTTCTATATCCAGTGGCCTATAGCATGTCAAATCGGGAGCACAGCAGAGATGCCAGGGAAAATGGTCACAATTCACCTTAATGTGTCCTGATGCATCTGAGACAATCTCTGGGAATACAGAAATGAGTTGTTTTGGTTTTTTTTTTCCCTGCAGGACAGGGGGAGGTCCAAGATTACAGGGACCTGGAGAAGATTTAAGATTTACCCCAAACACAAAACCGCTGACGAGAGTGGAGCATCTTCCTGCTGAGGGGAGCTGGAGGCAGCTGAGGCTCTGCTGCTTGGAGAGAAGGAGCCTGAGGGGTGACCTCAGAAATGCTTGTAAAGGTGTACTCTGTCTTGGTGAGACCCCATCCTGAATACTGTGTTCAGTTCTGGGCTCCCCAGTTGAAGAGGGACAGGGATCTGCTGGAGAGGGTCCAGCAGAGGGCTGCGAGGATGATGAGGGGACTGGAGGACATGGCTGATGAGGAGAGGCTGAGGGACCTGGGGCTGCTTAGTCTGGAGAAGGGAAGACTGAGAGGGGATTTGATAAATGTTTATAAGTATCTGAGGGCTGCCAGGAGTGGGGGACAGGCTCTGCTCACTGCTCCCTGGGATAGGACAAGGAGCAATGAGTGTAAGCTGCAGCAAAAGAGGATCTGCCTCAACACAAGGGGGAACTTCTTTACTGTAAGGGTCCCAGAGCACTGGAACAGGCTCCCTAAAGAGGTTTGGAGCCTTTCCAGACCTGTCTGGATGTGTTCCTGTGTGATCTGTGCTAGATAGGATTGTCCTGCTCTGGGCTGGATGATCTACTTGGGTCCCTTCAACCCCTAACATCCTGTGTGATCCTATGTGTAAAGGTGAGAGCCCAGAGGCTGGAGCCAGGCTCTGCTGGGTGATGCCCTGTGACAGGACAAGGGGCAATGGTGGAAGCTGAGGTATAGAATGTTCCATTGAAACATGAGGAGGACTTTTTATAAACCCTGTGAGGGTGACAGAAGCCTGGAATAGGCTGCCCAGGGGGGTTGTGGAGTCCCCCTCTCTGGAGATATTCAAGACCTGCTTGGATACATTCCTGTGTGATCTGGTCTAGGTGATGCTGCTCTGGCAGGAGGTTGGACTGGATGAGCTTTGGAGGTGCCTTCCAGCCCCTGACATTCTGTCATTCTGTGATCTCAGACTTCACCACTGATGTTCTGACAGCAGGCTGCAATTGATCTCCTTTCCTGATTTGTTTTGTTACTCAGGAGAAGTTCTCAGTCACCAACTGGTTCTCTAGACCCTGGGGTTTGTCTTTAACTATCCAGACAACATTTTGGCATCTTTTGTGGGTTGACTCTTTACAGTGTCCTAGGACTGGAAGTAGCTCAAAAGAACTTTCAAAGCAAACTCCTGCCCAGTCTGTTCTCCTGTGCTCTGTGCTGCTTTGTTCAAGGAGCTGTTTGTGTGTGTTAGAGAGGGGAAGGCAGGGCTGGCTTGGAAACATTCTACAGCTAAAGAGAAGCCCTCCTGGGTGACTTCCCTCTGTTGATCTTTATGCAAAGCGAGGCTGATGAAGGAGCAGCGTTTTGACAGCCAGTTACAGCAGCCTGTAGGAACCACAGGGACATAATGACCAGGCACATGGCTTGAATTGTGCTTTTCCTTCCAGAGGAGGGCTGCATTATTCCCTACCACACATAAGTAATGAGCTACATGCTCATGTTGAATGAAGAGAGAAGAGAAGCAAAAGAGAACCTGCATGCAAGGAGAAATAATAGTGACTGTCAGAAAAATCAAACAGGAGACACCGAGTCCACCTAAATCCTAGGCAGATGTGAGAGCTTTTTGGCTAGCAGGTGAGCTTGCCTCACATCTCCTTCCTAATGGCAGTGGTGTTTATGCTCCATCAGTCCCTCCAGGTGTTCTGGTAGAGGTATTCCAATTATTGCACCATTACAACAAATGTTGGTGAGGTCCCATTGTGTCCCATCTTTCTTGCTGAGCAGGGCAGAATGGGATAGCTGCTGCTGAATGCTGAGCCACCAACTGGATCTCTATTATGGCGAGAGGGAATGGGCTTTAATGCCTTCCTGCATTTGTCCATTAAGGCTGAGAGATTCAAGGCAACCTGACAGTTGGCTATTCAGCTTGCCAACCTGCAGGAGCGAAATGGGATCGTTTGTGCTTTTAAAGGTTTGGCTTTTTAGGATCTCTAAATGGATATCCCAACGGGAACATTGTTGCTAAGATATGCTGAAAAGGCAAGAACCTCTGCTTCTTTTTTACAGTTGCAGCCTGCTGCTGCCACCTTTAATTGCTTTAATTGCTGGCCCAGCAAAGCCACCTCCAAAGCCATGAAGATGGCTGCTCCTTGGGGCTGTGCCTTTGCTGAAGCCATCTCGTAAAGCAATGCTGCTCTCGTGCGGGCGGGAGTTCGAAGCACCTTTATTGATTGCAAGTGCTCCACGGTTTTAACTTGGACAGCTCAGCCTCATTTTGCTAATGCTAGAATGATACAGGTCAGAGTCTCATCAGAAATGCTCTGGGTTCGAGGGGTATTTCTTTTTCCTCTGAGTTTGAGGGGCCTTTATTTTTGCTCTGGGTTCCAAGGCTATTTATTCCTTCCTCTATCTGATTTCAGCGCTGCTGATTTACTTGGCGCAGCAGCTGACAGCTATCAATACCGGAACAGAACCAATAAAAAGCAGTGGAGCTTTGATTTCAAACTGGCTTCAAGCACTGCTGCTGTCAGCTCTGTGAACACAGAAGCTCTGACACACTCATTAGAAGAAGGAAGAAAGAAAGCTTCTGAAAAAAACACCTTAAATGTTTGCTGATGTTTGTGACAGAAACTGAAGAGAGAGGGAAGCTTCAATATTGTGCAGAGTTGCACCTGCTTTTGCCATTACCTTTGAGCTTAATTCAGTCTTTAGCTCTTATTTCTTTGGCAGTGCAGTCGTGTGGGAAATAATGAGATTGCAACAGGTAAAACTGAAGGAGCAGAGCAATCAGGTTTTATCCTCTTCCCATCTTTCAAAGTGACCAGAGTCAACTTACTGCCAACGTCTTCGCTGCTCAAGGCAGGATGCTAATTAAGGATGCTAACTTATCTTTTCCTAACTATTCTTTAGTCAAACATTCAGAACAGTGCTAATTAGGCTGGCTGCATAAAACCAGCAATCTCCAACGGGTTTAGTTACAGCTCCATTTATTCCCTGCATAGTGTTCCATAACTCTCAGTGAAGAAGTTTCTTAGAATCATAGAATCATCCAGGTTGGAAGAGACCTCCAAGCTCATCCAGTCCAACCTAGCACCCAGCCCTGGCCAATCAACCAGACCATGGCACTAAGTGCCTCATCCAGGCCTTGCTTCAGCACCTCCAGGGACGGTGACTCCACCACCTCCCTGGGCAGCCCATTCCAATGCCAATCACTCTCTCTGCCAACAACTTCCTCCTAACATCCCTGGCAGCCTCTGACCACCACATCCCCAACCAGCCCCTCTCTATTTGTGAGCAGCAGGTCAAGCAGTGCTGCCCCCCGGTAGGCTTGCATAACAGCTGGGATAAGAAGGTCTTCTAATATCCAATCTGAACCTCTCTTGGTGCAACTTGAGACCATTTTCCTCTCATCCTATCACTTGTTAGTAAAGAGAAGAGACCATCCTCGACCTGATTCCATCTTCCTTTCAGGGAGTTGTAGGGCATCAGAAGGTCTCCCCTCAGCCTCATTTTCGCCAAGCTGAGCAAACCCAGCTCTGTACATTACACTTCACCAGACCTGTTCTCCAGACCCTTCACCAGCTTTGTTGCTGTCCTCTGGGCCCACTCCCACAATTCAAAGTCCTTCTTAGAATCATAGAATCATAGAATCAATCAGGTTGGAAGAGACCTCCAAGATCATCCAGTCCAACCTAGCACCCAGCCCTATCCATTCAACCAGACCATGGCACTAAGTGCCTCATCCAGGCATGGCTTCAACACCTCCAGGGACAGCGACTCCACCACCTCCCTGGGCAGCCCATTCCAATGCCAATCACTCTCTCTGCCAACAACTTCCTCCTAACATCCAGCCTAGACCTCCCCTGGCACAGCTTGAGACTGTGTCCCCTTGTTCTATTGCTGCTTGCCTGGCAGAAGAGACCAACCCCACCTGACGACCTGACTACCACCTGACTGCAACTGCAACTTGTAGTGATGACCCCAAAACTGAACCCAGTGTTTGAGATGCAGCAAATCCCAGTGCTGAGTGCAGGGACACAACCACTTCCCTGCTCCTGCTGGCCACACTATTGCTGGCCCAATCCAGAAACAGCACTTAGGAAGATCAACATGCTCCAGATGTAAGGTATTGGTTTAGTAAGCATAAAGTTGTAACTTTAAGGATAAAGTTGTAACTCTGTAAGGAAAGACTGAGGGCAGACAGGAGCGACCTGCAAGCTTCTGTCATGTTCAGACACAGGCTGGAAGTCACCTGTGAATGTGCCCAGCCATGGTATCACCATCAGCCCAGGCAAGCAGCAACAGAAGAAGGGGACACAGTCTCAAGCTGTGCCAGGGGAGGTCTAGGCTGGATGTTAGGAGGAAGTTGTTGGCAGAGAGAGTGATTGGCATTGGAATGGGCTGCCCAGGGAGGTGGTGGAGTCGCCATGCCTGGAGGTGTTGAAGCCAAGCCTGGCTGGGGCACTTAGTGCCATGGTCTGGTTGATTGTCTAGGGCAGGGTGCTAGGTTGGGCTGGCTGATCTTGGAGGTCTCTTCCCACCTGGCTGGTTCTATGATTCTGTGACATCCTATATCACATAGATTCTGCAAAGAACTGCAATAAAGGCAATAAATAAAAGCACAGGAGTACAGCCATGGATTCCAAGCAGGATGTGTGAAAAATGCCTTCTGCAGCTTCCCTGTTGTACTTCCAGCAGCAGCAGCAGCCATTACTCCTCAGACTCCAGGTAAGGTGCTGCATTTGGGAAGCACAAACCCAGTGTGCAGCACCACACTGAGCGCAGAGCCTATCTGGACCGCAGCGTGCAGAAGTGACTTAAGAAGAACCCACAGTGCAGTCAATGATCAAATGTTTGTTGTTACCTCCCTGGAAGCTGGAGAAAATCAATACAGCCATCAGTGCCAGGCCTGCTGGTTCTAACAGGCTCAGTCTTGCTGCAGCCTTTGATTCCTCGCATCCTGAGCAGGGAGAGAGGTACTGTGAATGTGTCAGTGCTTGGAGGGGGGGGAGGGTAAGCGAGAAGAAGCTGTGCAGTGAGCTGGAAACCAATTAAACTGCAGTGTTAGATAGGTAACAGAAAGGCTTCTATGAAAGCAGGACAGTGCCAGTAGCTGGAGTTAATGTAACAGCTGGCATACAGGCAGTAGTAATAACAACACTGACAATGTTCCGAACTAATTAATTTGTAGGTGGGAATTGGACTGAAGGAGGGGAAAAAAAAAAGGGCAAAATTCAAGTAAAATGTCAAATCCAGGCAAGAAACATGGAGGGAAAGAGGAAGGAATGGCACATCTGATGATTAAAAAGCACAGCAGAGGAGAGAAGTTCACAGCAAAAGGTTTGTGGCCTCCCAAATCCTGACTGCCAAAGCTCCATTAAAATAACTCTAAGATAAGAAGGCTCTGGATAACAGGGCTGGGGAGGAGCAGCTGAGGGAGCTGGGGGTGTTTTGTCTGGAGGATAGGAGACTGAAAGGAGACTTCATTGCTCCCCACAGCTCCCTGTAAGGCCGCAGTGAGGTAGGGATTGGGCTCTTCTCCCAGTATCGGGTGACAGAAGGAGAGGAAATGGCTTGAAATTATGCCAGGGGGAGTTTAGGTTGGAGATGAGGAACAATTTCTTTGCTGCAAGAGTGGTCAGGGATTGGAATAGGCTGCCCAGAGAGGTGCTTCTATACCATGTAGGAATGTGGTCAGACCATTTTGCAGAGCTGTTGTTTTTCAGGTGCAGAATGCCTCCTGTCCAACACCTGATGGCTGTGTTTTTCCTCTCTCTTAAATGTTCTCAGCTTGGTGAGCAGCCCTGGCTGGAATCACAGAATGGCTATGGCTGGACAATCTCACCGTTCCTCAGCCCTGCTGGGGCCACTCCTGTACCGTGTCCCTCAGCACCACATCTAGGTGGCTTTGAAATACATCCAGGGTTAGGGACTCAACCACTTCTCTGGACAGCCTCTGATGCAACAGAAGCTTTCTGAGCACTCTCTGAAGTTGTCTTAAAGACTGTGTCTGGGTTTAGAAATGCTGTTAGACAGAAGACTGCCATTCTGCCAGGGGATAGGTGAGAGATAGCCTATCATAACCATGGCAGGATGCAATTATGATCTCTGACAGGACATGCAAAGCCTGCAGGTGTTACAGTTAACTCCTGAACTCTTTTTTTGGGCAGTGATGTCTTTTGCCTTGCCACGTCTGTATTGAGAGCCTGCTAAAAAGACAGCTCAGAGTAATGCTGCAATCATACACAGGCCTTCTGCAGGTCCTGATGTAAGTTTGCAGATGACACCAAGCTAGGAGCAGCTGTGGAGCTGTTGGAGGGTAGGAGAGCCCTGCAGAGGGACCTGGCCAGGCTGGATGGGTGGGCAGAGGCCAGTGGGATGAAATTTAACAAGGCCAAGTGCAGGGTTCTACACTTTGGCCACAACAACCCCAAGCAGCACTACAGGCTGGGGACAGAGTGGCTGAGAGCAGCCAGGCAGAGAGGGAGCTGGGGGTGCTGGGAGAGAGTAGCTGAAGCTGAGGCAGCAGTGCCCAGGTGGGCAGCAGAGCCAATGGCATCCTGGGCTGGCTCAGGAGCAGTGTGGCCAGCAGGACAAGGGAGGTTCTTCTGCCCCTGTGCTCAGCACTGCTCAGGACACACCTGGAGTGCTGTGCCCAGTTCTGGGCTCCTCAATTCAAGAGAGATGTTGAAGTGCTGGAAGGTGTCCAGAGAAGGGCAGCAAGGCTGGTGAGGGGCCTGGAGCACAGCCCTGTGAGGAGAGGCTGAGGGAGCTGGGGGTGTGCAGCCTGCAGAAGAGGAGGCTCAGGGCAGAGCTCATTGCTGTCTGCAGCTCCCTGAAGGGAGGCTGTAGCCAGGTGGGGTTGGGCTCTGCTGCCAGGCAAGCAGCAAGAGACCAAGGGGACACAGTCTCCAGCTGTGCCAGGGCAGGTCTAGGCTGGATGTGAGGAGGAAGTTGTTGGCAGAGAGAGTGATTGGCATTGGAATGGGCTGCCCAGGGAGGTGGTGGAGTTGCCATGCCTGGAGGTGATCAAGCAAAGCCTGGATGAGGCATTTAGGGCACTAAGTGTGTCCTGTCCAGTTGATTGTCTAAGGATGGGTGCTAGGTTGGAGTGGATGAGCTTGGATGCCTCTTCCAATCTCACTGATTCTATGATTCTATGAATGCTGCAACCACACACAGGTCTTCTACAGGTCCTGATGCAAAGAGCTGGTTTGTTTTTCTCTGAAGCAAACTATTTAGTCAAGTTTTACTAAGGCCTACTTTAATCTTTAGTCTTTCATCTCGCACGTCTGTCTCATCCAATTCCCACTAATGAGCCACAGGCATCACCTCCATTGATGTATGATTGGGAGTTTGTGTGTCAATATGAAACATAAGGTTCAGTGCACAGCAAAAGCTTCACAGAGAGATTTACTCATTGCCTGTCCAAGGTGTGTGCAGGGGGCAGCTGGTGATATTTTCCTAATGCCTGCTCGAGTGCAAGAGATAACAGCTATTTTTCTGAAGAGCCATTATCATTTCCAAGGCAGTAGGGGCAGTCAATATCTGGAAGAAGGAGTGCTGAAACTACCTCCTAAATAAATTAGGAATCAATAATATTTGGTGGGAGGAAGGAGGACTTTAATCTAAATGGAGCCCCAGGGAGAGTGAAGAAAAAGGACTGAGCATAAAATCTAGCCAAGGAGAGCCTGCTTCATGCTATAGCAAAGTGAGCACACAGAATGGGCACGAGAACATGTGGCTGGGCATAGGACTAGAGCAAAATCAGATAGGCACCAAGAGGGGGCAAAGAGTTTTTGGATTTGACCTTACCATAATCAGATCAAACATTCCTAGTTAGAATCAGAATAGAATCACAGAATCAGTCAGGGTTGGAAGGGACCACAAGGATCGTCTAGTTCCAACCTCCCTGCCATGGGCAGGGACACTCTACCCTAGATCAGGAAGTTCTAGTTCTCTTACTTGTCTTCTGCCCACTCCCCACCATATCCCTTGCTCATATCCTCATAGAATCACAGAATGGTTTAGGTTGGAAAGGAACTCAAAGCTCATCCAGTTCCAACACCTTGCCATAGGCAGGAACAACTCCCAGTAGAACAGGTCACTCAAGGCCTCATCCAACCTGACCTTGAACACCACCAGGGTGGTTGTGGAGCACAGAAGCACCCAAGGTGATGAATCTTTGGTCACATTGGGTGATTCTGTGCTCCACAACCTCCCAGGGCAACCTGTGCCAGTGTCTCACCACCCTCACTGCAAACAACTTCTTCCTAACATCCACTTTCAATCTCCCCTCTGCCAGTTTAAACCCATTCTTCCTCCTGTCATTACAAGACCTGGTCAACAGTCCCTCCCCAGTCCTCCTGTAGCCCCTTTCAGCTACTGGAAGGCCATACCAAGGTCTCCTCAAATCCTTCTCTTCTCCATTTGATCTGTGCCTATTTTAATACTGCTAAAATAAGAAAATGGGATCTTCATCTTTGAGTTCTTCTTTTCTGGGAACAAAACAAAACGAAGTTTCATTTGGAACCTTTTCTTTCCCCCATAAGTAAGCCATAGCTAAAATTGCATTTACTGCTGACAGGCAGCTGAGACTGTGCAGGTAACAGATTTTTCTACTCTGAATGTAATAAACTCATAGAAGTTGCCTTTTGTTTGGTTCACTTCTTAGTTTCTTTTTTTGTATGCCAAATTAATCCATTTGAGGAGAACATAAAGCTTTAAATAAACTTTTGTTTTCTATTTTTATGTTGGGTTTTCTTTTTTTCTTGGTTGTTTCAACTAAAAACCTAATACTTTGTACTCAGATAAATGGCTGAGCCAAAACTATGTGAAGCCAGAGAAGTGGCACTGTCAGGTTAAAAAGCCATCACTTTTGAAAGACAATGAAAGGCTCACAGGAACATCACAGGACATTAGGGGTGGGAAGGGACCTCTGGAGATCTTCCAGTCCAGCCCCCCTGCCAAAGCAGGAGCAGAGAATCCAGCACAGGTCACTGTGATGGTTTGGGTGTCCCCCGCCCCCCACACTTTTAGAAATCACCCAGACTAGACTCAGTCAGCTCTGGAAATATGAATGAAGCTTACATTTACAGCTGGCACAATGTACAAGCAGATAGTTACAGTAGATACAGTTATAGACAGAAATAGACAAGGGAAANTAGTTCTTCTCACCAAAACATGCTAGCTAGGCTCAAACTAGCACAGTCACACAGCAACACATCCAGACAGGGCTGGAAAGGCTCCAGAGAAGGAGACTCCACAACCTCTCTGGGCAGCCTGTGCCAGGGCTCAGATGAGGTTCAACAAGGACAAGTGCTGCAGAGTCCTGCACCAGGGGAGGCATAATAAACTCCACCAGTACAGGCTGGGAGGTGATCTGCTGAAGAGCAGCCCTGTGGAAGGGGACCCTTACAGTAGAGGAATTCTTCCTCATGTTGAGGTGGAACTTCCTGTGCTGTAGTTTCCATCCACTGCCCCTTGGCCTATGCCAGGGCACAAGTGAGCAGAGGCTGTCCCTGTCACTTCCTTCCTGACCCCCCCAGCACTCAGATATTTATAGGCATTGCTCAGATCCCCTCTCAGCCTTCTCCTCTCCAACCCCAGGGCTCTCAGCCTCTCCTCATCAGGCAGTGCTCCAGTTCCTTCAGCATCCTTATAGCCTTTCCTTGGACACTCTCTAGTAGATCCCTGTCCCTCTTAAACTGGGGAGCCCAGATCTGGATAAACCAACAACAAAGCCTCCTCGTGGCCCTTCTCTGGACACACTCCAGAATCTCCACATCTCTCTTGTAATAGGGGCTCCAGAACTGGATGACCCTCCTCATGGCAGGGGGGTTGGAATTAGCTGACATTTAAGGTCCCTTCCAACCCAAAGCATTCTACAAGTCCATGAAATAAAAGACTAGAGAACTAAAGAAAAGGCTACCATTGGATTGAGGTGTCAGGTACGTTAGAACTTCTAATGACACAAGTGCTAGTTTGAAGCTAGCTGGAATGTTTTGGTGAGAAGAATTAGCTGATAGGCTGTGAAAAGGAAACAATGCTGATGTCTGCTGCACTGATAGGCTTGCTGAGATGGATAAGAGCAAGAACATAAACACAGATAAGGCAGTTGTTTGCTCTCTGTCTTTGGGGCTGCACTTCTCTCTAACCTAACCTCCTGTCTGTGTGACTAATCTGTCTGCTTCCTAACTCCCCTGGTAGACCCTCCATACTCATCTTGAACATAGGCAAAGTCTAGGGTAAGGTAGAGGGGTGGGAGAAGGTGGAAGGGTGGTTGGGAGCCCCTCCTGGGGACTCAGGTTTCTGGGAGAGCTGTTGTGTGTCTGTATTACTATTTAAGTTGTCTATTTCTGTCTATAGCTGTAGAGATTGTAACTCTCTGCTTGTACATTGTGGTAAGCTGTAAACATAAAGCTTCATTCGATTTCCAGCTCAACTGAGTCTAGTCTGGGTGATTTTCCTGGGGGGGGGGGGGGGCAGGTAGCACTCAAGCCATCACAGCACATCTGCACCTCCCTTCAGAAATGGCCCATGAGAAAGGAGGTGAAGGAGATCTTACTACATTAATATCAAGCTGAGATCATAATTATAAGCAACCCAGCAAGCTGAGATCATAATTATAACCAACCCAGCTTTGAAATCAATGGTAGGTAATAAAAAAATGTTATTTCAAATGAAGTGGAGGTCGCTGCTGCTGGACTGTATTTTAATTATGCATGATGAGGAAAGAATTGAGCTTTTCAATAGCAGCTCTGCTTTTCCAATTGCTGCTATCTGGAAAAAAAAACCCAGAGTGTGAACAAGACAAACCAGTAACCAATACAGCAGTGACTGTCTTGGTTCCAGTTTAAATGTCCCAGAGACTCGAATCACAGGCTCACAGGATGTTAGGGGTTGGAAGGGACCCAAGGAGATAGAATAGAATAGAATCAATCAGGTTGGAAGAGACCTCCAAGCTCATCCAGTCCAACCTAGCACCCAGCCCTGGTCAATCAACCAGACCATGGCACTAAGTGCCTCAGCCAGGCTTTTCCTGAACACCCCCAGGAATGTCGACTCCACCACCTCCCTGGGCAGCCCATTCCAATGCCAATCACTCTCTCTGTGAAGAACTTCCTCCTAACATCCAGCCTATACTTCCCTCAGCACAACTTGAGACTGTGTCCCCTTATTCTGTTGCTGCTTGCCTGGCAGCAGAGCCCAACCCCACCTGGCTACAGCCTCCCTTCAGGGAGCTGCAGACAGCAATGAGCTCTGCCCTGAGCCTCCTCTTCTGCAGGCTGCACACCCCCAGCTCCCT
>WAAF01019761.1:0-101220 GCA_013400475.1 Tricholaema leucomelas
TTCAACCTGTTCTGCCTCCCCGCTTGGACAGAACTCAGCACATTTCAGTTCTCACACATAGAGGGCAACTCCCTCACCTCATCTTGCTGGTCTGTCCTTCCTGAACAGTACATAGCCATCCGGGACAACATTCCAGTTGTGGGAGCTGTCCCACCATGTTTCAGTGATGGCAATAATATCATAGTCATTCAGCCTAACACAGATCTCCAGCTCCTCCTGCTTATTCCCCATGCTCCGTGCATTGGTGTATAAGCATTCCAGGGAGGGAGTTAGTCCGTTAGCTTCTACTCTTGCTGTCTCACCATTCCCAGCCCCTCCCATGGCCCCCAACCTAGCAGTAAGCTCTGCATGTGCTGATTCATCATTGCTTGATCCTCGTGGTCCATCTCTGCAAGATTTTATAGAGTTCTTGTGTGTCCCCAGCGTGCTGCAGGGTAACAGGCTGAAGGCTCCTGTTAGCCTCCCTCCCTGATACGCCATATCTTGCCTTTTCTCCAGCACACAACTCATTGTTACCTGCCTCCTCCGAGCCACTAGTGGAGCTGCCAGTGGAGCTGCCACATGGCCCCACAATTGTCTCAGGCTTGCTTGTAGCAAACCTGTCTTCCACCCTCCCCCCCTTCCAACCTAGTTTAAAGCATGATTAATGATCCCAGCCAACCCCCTGTTGTATTTTTCCATTTCCTCCAAAATCCAGGAGTGGCTGAGTTGAAAGCCGAATGTGCCTTCTTTTGTGGCAGTAAGGGTACAAGACTGCTTACATCATTCTTTCAACACCCTTACTAGAACTTCAAACATTATAGAACATATTTTTCTTATGGTTATTGTGTAGATATTATTAATGTTAATAATTTCTCTCCAATGAGTGGCAACAACACTGAAGTTGTACCTTATTCCAAACTGTTAATTCTTCTTTATTAAAAAAAAAATGACCTTATGTTCTGGACTAAACAGTTTCTTGATTCTTCCTAGCAGTTCACAAGCTTCTCTGCACTACAAGTGTCTTTTGCAAATTCACAGTTTCCATTTGTTTTCCTTTCTTGTATTTAGTGCAGACAAATGTAGTTAAAATGACAAAGTGCATATTCTGAAGCTGAATCTCTGAGGGGATATTTTGCCACGCACATTCACCAGCTTTGCAGCAGATATTATCACCAGAATCAGACTGCAAAAGGTACTATACAGATCTCCTTGAGAAAAGACTCCATAATCCTTCCTTCCCCATCCTGGATGGAAAGGATGAGATTCTCTGTAGTTGTAAGCAGCTTAAGTTATGCTGTAAATTTAAACCGTACAAACTTTTATGAAGATCCATTTTAGCACTTCAGAGTACTGAAAATATACAGGTGCCATAAATACAAGAACATACATTAGTCCTTCGCAGAATGAGTATGCTTTATCTGGGATAACAGTAAATGTGTATGTGCCATTTAGCTGATCTGGGCATAGGCAGAAAGTCTGACAGACACACACAAAAGTGCATCAGATTTACTGTATTCAAATGGCTAAATGGACACAGCCTACTGAGAGCATGAGCGGGCATATTGGGAAGGGAAAACTTTATGGATGTGCACTTTGGAGCTGATCTGTGTTTATGAGATGGATATTTGCTTACAGATTTCTGACTATGTGACAACATGGGCAGAGCTCCTGCTACTGTACCAAGCAGCCTGCAGGTATCACATTAGTATAATTTCTAAGTGGAAAGAAATGTGTGCAAAGGAGATGTACTCTGTGGTATTTGTTTTGTAGCTCACAGCATAGTGCTTGGCACATTGAGCTGGAGAGAAAATTGTCTGTTTTGCATAGGATCTGGATAGGCAGTGACACCACTGAGATAATTATTCCTGCGGTGGGTCAGGAAATGTACAGTTTGATGCAAATGAACATGAGAATTTAAACTTGGCTACAGGTCTGTTTCGAGGATACAACAACTTTAGAATCATCTCGTTCACACTGAAAATCTAACATTTTCAAGAACTCAGGTTGCTTCATCTCATTTCCCTTGGTCATTCCAGAAATTTTAAACTCCAACCATAATTGGAATGCTTTGGTTGTAGATGTGCAAAGCTCTAATTTTATTGCTACATACACAGGCCAAGGATAACGCTGATCTGGTGAATGTGTTAAATGCTGTCCTCAGGAGTGTTTTCAGGTATTTATGCCTGGGAGGTTCTTGTGTGGCTACCTATAATGTATCACTTGCATTGATGGTTCCTGCTCTAGCTGTCACTTTCTTCAGACAAGAACTTTGTTTTCTTTCAGATTTTTTCCCTATATATCAAATAATATTTATTCTGATCTAGCTTTAGATTTTCAGCTGTACTTTTATTACGTGTCCAAACCCTGCTGATACTTATATTCAACAGCAAAGAGGTGTGTTGGGGACAGTTCCCAAGTTTTTCATGTCCTTGGTTCCAAATTCAACTACATGCTTTAGTAAACACACATACAAATGTTTTGCTTTCATGTGACAAAATGTTATTTTACTTTGAGTGATATCAAAATCTGAATGCTTATGATGATACCAGAATGCTTTCAAAAAATTACTTCAAACAAGCTGGGGAGTATTGTAAAAGAAAAATGTATCTGGTGTTGCACAGGGTGTTATAGACAGCTGACCCCCAAACTAGAATCATAGAATCAGTTAGGGTTGGAAGGGACCACAAGGATCATCCAGTTCCAACCCCCCTGCCATGGACAGGGACACCCTACCCTAGAGCAGGCTGGCCACAGCCTCATCCAGCCTGGTCTTAAACACCTCCAGAGATGGGTCCTCAACCACCTCCCTGGGCAACTCATTCCAGGCTCTCACCACTCTCATGGTAAAGAACTTCCTCCTCACGTCCAGTCTGAATCTCCCCACCTCTGGCTTTGCTCCATTCCCCCTAGTCCTGTCACTACCTGATAGCCTAAAAAGTCCCTCCCCAGCGTTTTTGTAGGCCCCTTTCAGATACTCGAAGGCCACAATAAGGTCACCTTGGAGCATCCTCTTCTGAGGGTGTTTGGGCTGTTCAGACTGAACAGCCCCAACTCTTTCAGTCTATCCTCACAACAGAGGTGCTGCAGCCCTCTGAGCATCCCCGTGGCCCTTCTCTGGACATGCTCCAGAATCTCCACATCCCTCTTGTAATGGGGGCACCAGAACTGGATGCAGTACTCCACGTGGGGTCTCTGGAAAAGCTACTTTGTTCCTCCTGACAGAAATGAGCACTTGTTGGTTTCCTGAAGTAGCTTATCTGTAGATGGACATTGTGCAAGATAGGTAGAAAAATGCAAGTTTATGAAATAAAAAAAAAAAAGGTAAGTTTTGTTCTGTTTGGGGGGGGTGTGGGGGTGTGTGTTTGTACAGCTATTGTATAAGTATTATAATACATCTCTAATGGCTTTTATTTACTCTTGTGTATTGTAACACCTTGAATTCCAGTGCAGGAAAGCTGAAATCTTGATGAAACAAGGAAGAAATTATTTTCTGTATGGGTTTGCTCTACAGCTTCAAAAGAACATAAGAAGTATAAGTGGAATCCATTTTGTGTAATTTTTGATTTCTGGAAGACTTCTGGGTGTAAGCTTCTTCTCCTAGGCCCTGTCAACAGTCAATAAAGAGGAAAAGACAACTAGAGAAGGTGCTACTTCTCATACTAATATAGCTGCTTGCATTTTATCAGATGACCCCTAAAAACCTTAATTGTAAATATCTAAGCTAAGTTAGGTGGAGTCCACACTGAGTCAGGAAACTGTTCTAGTTCAGTAGCACCCCTATGAGGAGTTCAGGTAGCATGTTACCTTCAGTGAGGAAAGTTCTAAGGTGACTGGTCATATGGTCAAGCCTCTTTAGCACTGTGTGCTTTGTTATTGAGGCAGTAAGCCAGGCAGGGATTTACAAGATGAGTGTGCACTATGGCTTTTTGAAGAGGGAAATTCTGTGGAAAGTTGTATTTGGTCTTTGTTAAGAAATAGAAAAGGAAATAACAATTCCAATTCAGAATACTATAGAAAAACTACATAATCGTTGAGAAACATTCCCTATTGAATCCATGCTGGTCAAAGTTAAACATAAACCCAAAAAAAGTAGGTGTTTGGTAGAGATAGTTTTGAATCTTCACAAAGAATTTGGTTTACTGGCTCAGTCTGATTTTCCTGAAGTTATAATGTTTCATGTATGGAAACTCTTTTGTAGTGTCCTTTTAAATTTTCTTCCCTAAGATATTTTAGACATTTAATTATCACCTATTTTCCTAGAAACTGATGTAAAGAAAATGGCAAAATAATTTTATTCTACAGAGCGTACTCTTATTCACAGAAAAGTAAAAGGTCTTAAGAACAGAGTTTAGATGCAGCTAGAGAAAACTCTGCCTTTTCAGTTTGCACAACCTTCAGAAAGTTTGGAGTTCATAAGACAGCTCTTCACTGGTACAGGTTTGGCTTGCTTTGCAGAGCTAAAGTAACATATGTCTACACAATGAAATTATGGTACAATGAAAGGAAGTGTGGTACAATAAAAGGAAATAAGAGCTTATTACTACTGCAGTATAACTCATGTGAAGAACTCTGTTTATCATCAGTGTTTCTGTGTGTAGGAAATCTAGGACAGGGAGTACTTAATTTACTTCTGTACTGCCACTAGTTCTTTGCCTCTGTGCCATGCAGGAGTACTGGGGAGGGCAATGCAAAAGATTCTGCTTACCTGGGGTAGATTGAGATTAGATCAAACCAGTTCAGTGCAAAATTTAATATAATACCGGAGCAGGAGCTTTGGTGATAGCGAGAGCAGCAAAAGGCAACAGCAGTACCTTCTTTATACAACTCTCCTAGCAAGATTCTGTTTATCTGGTTGTATACTCAGCCATGTTTGCTGCTCATTTTCTGCCCATTTGGACCAGCAAAGCACAGAGTCTACTGCAGGAGCCATGTCCATGGCAGACCTTGAAGTGATCTGCCTGCCAGAGCTCAGCAAACTGTGTCTTGGAGCACTTTTTGTATCAGACAGGACAGCAAACACAGAATCACAGAATTAACCAGGTCAGAAAAGACCTCTAGAATCATTGAGTCCAACCTATCATCCATTCCTTCTAATTAACTAAACCATGGTGCTAAATGCTTCATCCAGCCTCCTCTTGAACACCTCCAGGGATGGTGACTCCACCACCTCCCTGGGCAGACTGTTCCAATCTGCAATCACTCTTTCCATGTAGAACTTCTTCCTAACATCCAGCCTAAGCCTGCCCTGGCACAGTTTGAGACTGTGTCCTCTTGTTCTGTCACTGGGTGCTTGGGAGAAGAGACCAACCCCCACCTGGCTACAACCTCCTTTCAGGTAGTTGTAGAGAAGCAGCTTGGAAGTATCTCTGCAGATTAAGAGCTTCAATATGTAATTGCAATAGAAAAGAATGACCTGGCTGGTAAAATAAGATGATTTAATCATTACATTCTGCTATCTGATTTTCCTTTACTAATGTATTTTCTTAATGTGTTCTTTACTTGGAGATGTATTGGAAGTTAATAATTGTTATGAAATATTAATATTATTTTATGCATTAATATTAATTTTAAAATTAATATTTAAAAATGCGGGAAAATTCCCTGAGGTTCTTTAGAACTTTGGGTGACAGGAAGTAATTGCACAGAATTAAACAGTTTAAACAATCAGAACTTGGAAAATAGTCACACAAACCCAGGAAAAATTCTAACTATGCTTATGGAGTCTTGGCATTCACTCCAGCATATGTACCAATGGCACTCTGGCCCCTGACTGAGTCATAGAATCATAGAATCAACCAGGTTGGAAGAGACCTCCAAGATCAGCCAGTCCAACCTAGCACCCAGCCCTATCCAGTCATCTAGTCCATGGCACTAAATGCCTCATCCAATCTCTTGAACACCTCCAGGGACAGCAACTCCACCACCTCCCTGGGCAGCCCATTCCAATGGCAAATCACTCCCTCTGGGAAGAACTTCCTCCTAACATTCAGCCTATAGTTCCCCTGGCACTACTTGAGACTGTGTCCCCTTGTTCTATTGCTGGTTGCCTATGAGAAGAGACCAATCCCCACCTGTCTACAACCTCCCTCCAGTCTCCTGTCTGAAAGACACTTTCAAACTCTTGATAATGATCCCAGCATAAAACACAGAATATTCCAGGCAGAGGAAGGAGATGCTGCTGAGCTGCTAAGCCGGCAGGTGCGAGCTGCTGGCAGGTGCGAGCTGCATACACGTGGCTGCCTTTAACGAGCTGCAAATGATGAGAGGCAGGAAGGGTGCATGTGGAAAGGCTGAATGCAGAAAGGTGATGGTCTTTTAAATCATCCCCCTTTAAATGCTTCATTTTGCCAATGGAACTGGCCAACAGGCACTAGCACCATAGTTTTGGCTTGGTGCCTCCTTTCTCCAGGCAGGCACACTGAGGGCAGCACAAGACACCTGGTGCGAAGCCCCCTAGGCCCTCAAGGCTTGAGTGGGCCTGAACTCTTATTGTTTGCTCATGACTCCACTCCCGGACGCCACAACAGGAGGAGGAGAGTGAGAGTTCAACCGGCCTAGAAGCATTTATGGCCTACCAGGACAGGAGGCTGCAGGAGAACAATGGTTTTGTGAGTACCTGACCATAGCTTTTACAGAAGGAACCTATGCTTTGTTGTTGCTTGCTTTTAAAATAAGTTTTATAAGAAAACTTTGAACAGCTTTTATTCAAACAATAAGTAGAAGAATGAAAAATCTGCTGGTCTGTGTAGTGGAGTTTCTGGGAAGAGTGCATTTTGTGCGTAGGAACAGAGGTGATCATAGTTGGCAGCTGTATATCAAATGAACAAAGGTGCTTCAAAAGAAAACAGGAAGGGTCAAATATTCTGTCAGTCACTTTCTGTGATAGGTTATACTGGCATGTGTCCAGAGAAGGGTGACAGAGCTGGTGAGGGGCCTGGAACACAAACCCTATGAGGAGAGGCTGAGGGAGCTGGAGAAGAGGAGGCTCAGGGGTGGCCTTATTGCTGTCTACAACTACCTGAAGGGAGGTTGTAGTCAGGTGAGGCTGGTCTCTTCTGCCAGGCAACCAGCAACAGAACAAGGGGACACAGTCTGAAGTTGTGCCAGGGGAAGTATAGGCTGGATGTTAGGAGGAAGTTCTTCACAGAGAGAGTGATTTGCCCTTGGAGTGGGCTGCCCAGGGAGGCGGTGGAGGTGTTCAGGAAAAGCCTGGATGAGGCACTTAGTGCCATGGTCTAGTTGATTGGACAGGGCTGGGTGCTAGGTTGGACTGGATGATCTTGTACGTCTCTTCCAACCTGTTTGATTCTATGAACTTCTTTTTGCCTTACAGTCAGAATAATCATATAGAGTCAGCTTTCTTCTCATTGCATTGACTGCTCTGCAGTTTTAAGTTGTCTCAATGCTTGATTTATTTAAGAGTATGCTGTATGACACTGGACATCTGATGTGACTTCTTACCACTGCGGGCTTCCACCCTGCAGGCAGGATTTGGAGAGAACTGCAAACAGAGTTGTATGCAATGTTTTTCTTCAAGAGAAAAATACTCAATTTATTTTTGCCTTCTAATAAACAACCTGTTTTGAGGAACATGTAGTTATTTGCTGAAAATGTTTTTTGTGCCAGGGGAGGTGTTTATCTAAGTGGTCTGCCTGGATCTTGTGCAGAAATGCTAATGCTGTTTTATGATACGATTTTGACCTTTGAGGTAGGATTGGGATGGGCAGCCATGATGGTGCAAGCTGTGTTGGATTTCTTTATCTTTCACTGAAGCCTGAGTCTATTCCATGACATTGCAGAAGTCTCTGTGAGTTACTGTAATGCCACTTCTTAAAGACTGGCACTTTATGAATCTGTTCTTGTATTCAGGTTGATGAATTGTATTGCATAGACTTGTCAGTGTTTCAGATGCTTACTATTATAATTGCATGGCTTTGAACTTGGTTTTTTACCTTTCTCACATTTCCAGAAATTCAAACAAATTCTGCTCTGGCCTTCAAATAAATTTTACCATGAGTTAACAGGCTAAGGAGGAGTGACCTATACCGTTAGGCTATACATATATAGGCTAGATAATTTCAAGTAAATAAGATGATAGCCAGTAATTAAATATTTACTCATCTTCAGCACTCAAATTTATTTTACAGTTATCTGATTTCCTCTGTTCTTAAATTAAGGCTTATGCAAGTTCTTCACAGAGATGGTTATGAAACACTGGAGTGGTCTGCCCAGGACAGTAGTGGAATCACCACTCCTGGATGTGTTTAAACAATATGTGGACCTGGCCCTTAGGGACATGGTTTAGTGTTGACCCTTCAGTACTGGGTCAAAGGTTGGACTGTATGATCTTTGAGGTCTCTTCCGGACAGATGTTTTTTGTGGTTCTGTGAAATTGCTGATGAAGAAGGTAGCCTTGAGGTGATTTAATTATTTTCAGAGTTAATTAGGTCCTCATGACTTATCTAAATACAATAAAATGGCATTTCTAACATTTATGTCTGTCTCCTCTCATTCTGTCCTTCATATGCTGAGATTTTTCTCGTTTTCTATATTTTCTCTCTCTCTTTTCCCATTATAGAGGGAAATAGCTCTATTATTCAAGTTCCTGTTTTTCCTATTGTAGAGGAAAATGTTCAAAAACCCACACACCAGCACAAGCAGCAGTTGTGAGTGTTATTTTTTTTTTAAATGAATTAGGTATTTGAGCATCCAGCAGATGTGGACCTGATAATCACATGTCAGCATTTAGAGGCAGAAGATGAATTATACTTAAACACCATCGACTATTCACTAATTTGTCCCTGTCAAAACCACCAATGTTCTAAAACTATCAGCTGTTTCAGCTGACCTTTTATAAATACACACAATTACAAATAACTTTCTTTCTTCTGGCAATTTATGGTAGTCTGTCCCCACTGGTACAAAATATGCAACCCACCACTGTACTTTCAACTGATGTTCAAATTACCTGAGTGAGAATTTAAAGGTTAATGTCCCACATTCCTGAAAATTTTTCACTGTGATAACGTTTTTGTTTATAGTTCTGAAAGGTCTTAGATGTAGGCTTAGCAAATCTTATCTAATTAGATGTCTACAGTATGTTTAAAAACTGTGGCCATTTATGTATGAAAAACCTCATTTATATATAAAATGTATAAGGCATACATCAAAAAATATAGTGTCCCTCCATGTTATGCATTTTAACTTCTTATGACTGAAAGGCATTCTTTAACAATGTGATGGTTTGGGTGTTCCCCCCACTCCCCCCACTTTGGAAATCACCCAGACTAGACTCAGCCAGCTCTGGAAATTGAATGAAGCTTATATTTACAGCCTAGCACAATATCCAAGCTGATATTTACAATATATACAGAAATACACAAGGTTAAAAAAAGTTAATACAGAAACACAGCAGCCCTTCCAGAAACCTGAGTCCCCAAGAGGGGCTTTCAACCTCCCCTTCACCTTCCCCCTACTCCTCTAAACCTTACCCCAGTCCCAAGGAAGAAAGGAGGTTCAGCCAGGGGGTTAGGAAGCAAAGTGGATTAATTAAAGAAATGGATGGTGAGGTTAGAAGAGAGATGTAGCTCTAAGCTCGCCAGCAGCAGAAGTACCTTATCCATGTTTTGATTTCTTGTTTTCATACCTCTCAGCAAGCCTATGAGGGAAGTAGACATCACAATTGTTTTCCTCTCACAGTCTGTAATCTAGTCCTTCTCACTCTAGCTAGCTTCAAGCTAGCACACACAAGTCCTAAACAAACTGTATTTTAAGAAATGCTTAGATAACATATTAAATAAAAATATTTTCCAGAAAATATTGAAAAGAGAGATCAGTAACAGTAACTGTCCTCTACTTTGGAATCAGAATAAGATTATACCTATTACTGTGGGAACAAGTTAAACATTTACTGGATCAGAATTAGATCCTTCTGCAAGGAAGAGGCTCACAGACAGCACTCAGTGAATCCACCCACTTTGATGGACTACAATGAGAACAGATAAGATACTTTAAGAAACAGTCCTTCTCTGATCTAATCTCTGCATAACTTGATATTATTCTGATTTAGAGGAAAGGTGATTTTGGTTGTGTTTTTTTTTTTTTTTGGTGCAACATCTTTACAGAGACCAGATCAGCATTCTTTTCATCTTGAAGGCTATGTATTTTAATTAGCTTAGTAGCCTGAAGGCTGCAAATGTAAGCTTCTTGATGTCAAAGATAGGGAGACAAAGAATATGTTATAAAGAATGTCCATGGAAGATACATGGCCTACAGGAGAGTAGTCGCCAAATTCTGATGATCTCACTGGGGATACTGCATCCTTCTGAGGGTTTTACAGCCACTCTTACTCAGGCTTATCAAGACTATTGTAGCATATTAAAGCCCTTAAGCAGCTGTCTCAGCAGGACCCCTAAATAACTTCTATCCAGGCCTACCCAGTGTGGTTCCGAAGTCCATTAAATAAACAAATTGACAAACAAGGGAAGAAAAACATTTACAAGAAAATACCACTTGCTGCCCAAACAGATCTGTTTGCCTTTGAGTTTCTCAATCCCCCTAGATGATTCAGCAGCAAAAGTAAGAGTTGGGATTCATATTTTGTGATGCAGAGTTGATCTTTATCTTCTTGCCACCTTCTATGGTGGCAAGGGTCTGCATCCTCTAAATATTGGCTCCAAGATTTTTTGGACACTAAAGCTACACCTACTTCTGAGAAAAAGAAAATTGATGAATGTGTGATAGGTTCTAACAATTTTCTTTAGAGTTAGCTTCTCCAGAGCAGACTGGCTGGCTGTAGAAAATGCAGTACTGAGTCCTGGTTCTCCTCTGGACCCTGCATGGAGAATGTGTTGCTGCCCTTCAGTGTAACATTTCTGTGTGATACCCAGGCTTTTCAGTCCTTGGGGGAAGGAACAAGCACTTAACCTTAACAAAACTTGGGACACAGAGCACACCACGTAGTGGTTGTTTTGTTTGCCTTTTGGCACACTCTGTGCTTTATGAAGTGTCCACAGCAAAATGACTAGGATATTTTTAGAGAAGGTAGTAAATGCAGGCTTTGACTGTGTGAGGAAACACTGAACAAGCAAAGAGGAAACTTCTGTGATTTATCAGTCTTAAGAATCTGGTAAATTGCACTACAATGTTCAAAGACTCCCTTTGAGCTGTGTGACTGAGGTGACAACATTGGCTCTTGAAAAATTTATTTTTCCTGCAAGCAAGATATCTGAGAGGTGTTAACATTAATGTGACTGCACTCCTGATATCATAGAATCCTAGAATGGCTTAGGTTGGAAAGGACCTCAGAGATCACAGGCAGGGAAGCCTCTCAAGTAGACTTGGCTGTGCAAGGCCTCAGAATGGTGACACATAGGTATAGCTGTCTGCTTCTTAATGTGGGAATGGTCTTTGCCTTATGGTTCTTAGATGGGTTTGGGTAAGGCACTAAGCTCCTTTCTTGCTGCCTTAAACATTGTACCCTCCTACAGGCCATGACCTGTACCATCTGCTTCTGTAGCTGGATTGACTGTCCAAGGTAGACTTCCCCTTCTAGGACTTTCACATAGCCTTTTAAACAACCTATTTCCTCAAATATACCTCCTGTATATGTTGCACCTCCATTTGAGGAGGCCAAAGACGTACATAGTGTACTGTTTATACTATCTGTCCTGAGTCCCTGTCTTTTTTTAGTTGGTGGTACAGATCAGCCAATTTTGTTCTGATAAAAATAATGAATTAGGGAGTCCACAGAACCTGGAAGATTTTTGTTGGTTGTCTTTCACTTCTCTCTATATATTTGGGTCCTACACATGCTTCGTCTTGGTAAGGAATGGGCTGCCCAGGGAGGTGGTGGAGTTACCCTCCCTGGAGGTGTTCAAGAAAAGACTGGGTGAGGCATTTAGTGCCATGGTCTAGATGACTGGATAGGGCTGGGTGCTAGGTTGGACTGGCTGATCTTGGAGGTCTCTTCCAATCTGGTTGATTCTATAATTCTATGAAAATAAGTAACTATTACAGCCAACAGCTTTCCAGTCATGTACAGTGATTTCTGATAGGTAAAATTCATGCAGTGAGGTTTGAGCCTTGCTATACCACAGCTTTTGACTCCCACTGACCTTTAAGAGAGGCTTGCAAAACAGTCATTACAATTTTTATGCTGCAACAGATTTTCTTCTTTTTTCTTTCTGTATTTGTTGAATATTTGCTATTAAAACTGCAGCTTGAAGATGCTTGTGCAGCTTAATCAAAGAATGGAATTACAGAATATATTTTCAAATTGTAACAATACACCATCCTCCAGTACAGCAGGAGGCTTTCTTAATCAGTCTGGAGCTACTGAGGCATGAATTTGATTTAGATTTCTGGCTTTGCTTGCTTGTTTCCTTTTAACATTCTGCAAGCTCATAAACTACCTTTTTTTTCCTCTACCAGGAGAGTTCCTTATCCTCTGATAACCTCCAAACTCTCAGACAGTTTGTGGCTAAATTACCTTGCTCTCTAGTCTGCTTTGAGAAGACAAGATTTCCTTAGCTCCTTTCCTTCCAAAGACAATTTTTCTCAGGTAATTTTGTCAACATTTGACATCTTTTCTTGATCTCCTGAAAAATAGTAAGTGGATTCTACTAGCAAGCTAACATACGTAAAATCTCTCCAGCCAACACTGCTGCAGTTGAACAGCCCCTCCTTGGTCTTCTCTCCAGCTACTCAGTAGTCACTTGTGAGACCTTGTAGCTGCCCCTGCTCTACAATATGACTGCCTTCTCTTCTAGGTTGTAGATGTGGTCCCCACTTGGCTGGTTTTGCTCACATTTAAGGGTAAAAATATTTTCCAGGATCCTCATTCTTTGCTTTCAAAGTTATCAAGTCTCTATGAAAGTGTCTCTTTAATCATTCAATTATACCACTGCTTTACATACATACTTCAGTTATTTCAGCCAAATCCTGTTAGCTAATGAGGAAAATGTGGCTTCTAACAGTGAATTCAATTGGTAGCATACTCTTCTTTTCTTTTTTTTCTTCTAATGGAAATTACAGAACAGACTCAAACTTATGATCAGATCATCTTATCTGGCCTTTTTTTCCTTTGACATAATTTACTACAAAGATGTTGGTGAACTCAACATGCCAAGGTAGAGTCAGGAAGAATGCAGATGTCAATACTCGATTTATCTATCACACAGAACCATAGAGTGTCAGGGGCTGGAAGTGATCTCGAAAGATCATCTAGTTCAAACCCCCTGTCAGAGCAAGATCACACAGGAGTGTGTCCAGGCAAGTTTTGAGTATCTCCATAGAGGAACACTGCACAACACCCCATGGCAGCCTGTTCCAGAGTTCTGTCACCCTCACAGTGAAGAAATTCTTCTTTGTGTTTAAATGCAACTTCCTATGCCTCAGCTTTCATTCATTGCCCCTTGTTCTGTCATCAGGAATCACTGAGACGAGTCTGGATCCATCTTCCTGGCACTCACCTTTTACATATTTATAAACATTGATGAGGTCACCTCTCAGTCTCCTCCAAGCATCATAGCCCCAGCTCCCTCAGTCTCCCTTGTAAGAGATGTTCCATTCTCTTAATCATCTTTGTGTCTCTGTGGTGGGCACTCAAGCAGTTCTATGTCCCTCTTGAGCTGAAAAGCCCAGAACTGAACACAGTACTCCAGATGTGGCCTCACCAGGGCACAGTAGAGGAGCAGGAGCACCCCTAGTCACACTCTTTGTAATACACCTCAGAATGGCATTGCCCCTCCTGGCCACAAGAGCACATTGCTGGCTCATGGTCTAGGACCCTCAAATCCTTTTCCTCTTCTCTGCCTCCCAGCAGGTCAGTCCCCAGCCTATACTGATACCTGGGGCTGCTCTTTCCTAGGTGCAAGACTCTACACTTGCCCTTGTTGAATTTAATTAAATTTCTTCCTGACCAGCCCTCCAGCCTGTCCAAGTCTTGCTGAATGGCAGCACAGCCTTATGGTGTACTTCATTTACTGGAGCCTGAGCCTTTCCAATGTGTTCGTTTTCACTTCCACCATGCATATTGTGGTGCTTGCCAGCTGACTGCCCAAATGAGAACTGTGCATTCAGCTAATAGCAGAACTAGGGATGCACCCTTGCGAAAAATAGATGAGAAGAAAAAAGTGAAACACTGGAGCTGGCTGCCATATCTTGATGATCTGTACAGTTGTGTAGTTTTTTTTCCCCCTAATATTATCCTGATTGTAATCAAGTGTCTGCATTAAATGCATATGATAACTGGGAGAAAGTATTGCATAAATGGAACATTAGGATTTACTATTGCCATTGAGAAAATAATGGATTTGACTTGGTCTTTGTGTGCACAGTTCATTGAAGTTCATTTATTCACCATTTAGTCTTTGCTTTTTGCTCAGAATTTTATAGGTCCTTTTACTATTTTTATATATACATATATTCTTTTTAAAAGAGATTAATTTAATAAAAAGACAAATTGGTTCACTGCTGCATGTTTCAAACCCTAAATGATGCAGTATGCACCAAGACATATACAAAATATATTCTCTGAGATGCTGGGAATATCAGTGTTTGTACACGTGATTTACAGTAAGTACTTTACAGCTCAAACTTCTAGAGCTAAGAAAGGAGATGAGGATGACAGATATGCTGAAAAACAAAGTTTATTTCCTTTCAAAAGAATACAGAAGTGATAATTATCCATATGCCTTATTTCTTTGAGTGTGGTTCACACCAGTCTCCCAGTGAAGAGCTAGATAAAAATAAATAAATGAATAGTAAGTATTACAGGGCCATTTTTTGAGGCATTGTTTTCCAAGCCAACAACCACAAGTTACAAAAGAAGGTAAATGTCAAGTTGCATTCCATCACAGCACAGCCCTACTTAGTTTAGATACCAGAAAGGGACATTTTCCTGCCATATGTTGTGCAGTTGCAGTAAACAAACACACATTTTCTCTGAGCTGCTTTTGGTTTGAGTCTCCAGTTCAAGTCTGCTTCTTGTCTTCTCCTTAGATTAAAAAAGAAGAGTTTGTGGTCTCTTAATGCTTCAACATAAGGGTGTAGTTTCGGCCACATTATGAGTGGTGTGGACTGGGGTCATGTGAGCAAGCTGTTGTCCAGAATCTGAGCCACACAGGCTTTTCTGCAGTTTTCTGAGACACAGATGTGCCCAACACAAATTTTAGTTCACTGCTCTGTATACTTAAATCCCCTCCTTTCTCTCCCCTAGAGATAAAGGAGAGTCTTACCTTTGGAAAATTCAAGCTCTGTTTCTGTTTGGTTCACTGGGGGATCTGGATTGCTGGACTTATGTTCATTTTCTGGTATTGACTTTTTATTTTCAGTCTTCCCTGACTTTGCTGTCTTGATCTGACCATCTTCTTGGATGATGTTTTCAGTTAAACAAAAGATCTTCAGTATTTAAGCATCTCTATTGGTTAGTGATGCCACCATTGTTTAAGATTTCATGTGGAAATGGAAGTAAAAAATAATAATAGATATGTCAGGCTAGTTTCATGATTAAAATATAGTTTGTCATTTAAGAAAGATGGACACAGGGAGCTCACAAAATCAGGCTAGGATCCACATCTTCATACCACAGTGCTCATATGGCCACACGGTAATTATATTTTATGAACTCCACACATCAAACTGTGAACATCTTAAAATTCTGCAGATTCTATTACCACCTGCAGGTTTTCAAGCAGAGTAACCTAATAAATTATCAACATAAGGATTCAGACAGTAATAGAGAGAGAGAATGACTGTGAAAATTCATGTCTTTCATTACAACCATGGAAAAAAAATGCAGTAACCTGGTCTTACCAATAACCTATGGCAGAGATGGGAATTTCCTGAGGTTCAGCCATTGTGCAGTGGCTGGTTACTAGGAACTATGACCAGCCCAATGACAGGTCTGCACTTGCTGAAATGAACAGAATTTCAGTCTCTAGATACAACTGAAATTCATATAGTGGCTCCCTGCTGCTTCAGGTGGTTTGATGTGTAGCAGTTTGCCCCTGTCTTTTTAAATGCTGTATGAGGATGAGATGTGGCCTCTAAAATTACCTAGGCTGTCACTGAAAGTATTGCTCTTTGCTTCCAGTGACCTTTTTCACTGTAAGTAATCATGAATTTTAGCTCTTTGCTGGATACTTTTTACCAGTATGAGCCCTTGACTTGCCTGCACCAAAATACCCCTTGGGATGTACAAGAAAAGAGACTATATGCTTTGGTAGAACTGACTTTGCTTTCAGTTGAAATCAATCCTACTAATTCAAATAATATCTTTTCTTTCCAACAACAGAAAATAGGTTGTTGAAGCTGAAATACCAGCAGGTTATAGTCATGTGTAATGAAGCGAAATCCAGCTTGTTTTAAGCTTCTTTCATTCTATGTGCACGTCTGCACAAGTGCATACACAAATATGGGAACTTTCTTATCAAACACACTAAAAAATTAACCAAGAGATTAAAATCTGAATGTACTGCTAGTAATGCCTCAAAACTTTATGCCAAAACATCAGTTATTTGGAGGTTCAGTTGTCTGTAAGTGTACATTTTGGTTTGTGTGTTTTTTTTTTTTTTTAGAGAACATGAGAGTATAGATTCTTGTATGAGTATAAAAATACAAACTAACAAAACCAAATTAACTTAGTATGTTAATTATTATTATTTGAAGGCAAGTAGGAATAATAATAAAACAAGAAAACACTAAGAAAGTAGTTATAAATCCAAACATGTTGGAAGAGACCTCCAAGATCGTCCAGTCCAACCTAGCACCTAGCCCTAGCCAGTCAACTAGACCATGGCACTAAGTGCCTCATCCAGGCTTTTCTTGAACACCTCCAGGGATGGTGACTCCTCCACCTCCCTGGGCAGCCCATTCCAATAGCAAATCACTCTCTCTGTGAAAAACTTCCTCCTAACATCCAGTATATAAATACTGAAACTCTTTATGATAATGTTACTGGCCGAATGGATTATCACAATTTGTGCTGTTGATTCTCAGTAATGGTGATGTGAACATGTAGTTCTCTCTGTTCAGCTCTCTCTATCCTCTATGGGAATTTGCATGCTATTCTCAGCAAAGGCAATCCATTGAATTTCTCAGTCTCTTCAGAGGAAGTAAGAGAATTTCAACATATACGTGAAAGAAGACAAGAGAGAGGGCCTAAACCACTACTGAGATTTCTTAAAATTCGTCTTTTCCCCTTTTCTCCTCTCCACCCTTTTACATTTTCCTCTATAAACTCTGTGGTTAGAGAACTCATAAGCTGTGAAGTGATGATTATCACCCCATATCTCCTCTTCACAGCTACTGTGTCAGGAACAGAGAAGTTTTTTGTGTCCATCATTCCACCTGACCTTTAGGCAGAAGAGATGTACTTTGAAATAACTTATAGGGAAAGGAAAATGGTTTTATGCATTAAAGCCTAGTGAATTGCACAAATATTGTGCAAATCTTGCTGATTTTGTAGTTGTTATAGCCTGAGCAATTCTGTTTCCCTGACTATGGGGTAACTTGCTTTAAAGGTCAATGTTAAAATGGTCATCCATTGTGACATCTTGACACAGAAGGACACAATTATTCTTCTGGGCGAAGATGCTGCTCAGCATTACTCTGTTCTTATTATCAGTCTGTATAGTACACAGTTGCAGTCTCAATGTGAGGTCTGATTCAGATGCAGTTTCATATTGTACAAAACTGAGTAAAGTCAGATGGCTGTTTTGTAGAGGTTATGATCTTTTTACAATCACCATCGATTGGTGATTATAAAAAGATTTTAAGATCTTAAGGGATTTAATTTCACAATGAAAATCTTTGAACAGAATGTGAGGAGATAAGGACCTGGGCTCTTGATGTTGACTTCAGTATTGTGGTATTAAAAATATTGATGCTCAACAGAGCATCAATATTCAATATTTTCCCATATCAACATAGAATACTATTGCTAGTGGAAAACCGTCTTGCTGTTGGTCTTGTCAGATTACAACGATCTGCTTCCTACTGAGGACTCGGATATTTCATGGTTTATGTAACTCCTGGTTTTTATGTTTGCATCAGTTTTCAGCAGATGCTAGAAATCAGAGCTGTGGCTAGTCCTTACAACTGTCTGCAGCTTTACAGTGGATCCACTCTCCATCCCGTTCGAAAAGAATTTGCTGAGGTGGAACACAGAGAGTGTGACAGCAAAAAGCTATAAAAAGAATATGACTACATGTATGAGTAGAAAGTGTATGCATTGCATTTTCTGTTTCATATTTAGGGCAATTTGCTATTCAAAACCACCTTTGACTTGTATATTTCTAATTTCCTTCCTTTTCTTTGACATTTTGCATCTATTGTTTGTATTTTAATGTTTTAACAAGCAGATTACTTCTGCTGCACTCCCAAGACATTCATATTTTAGTCCAAAATAATGTGATGTTTTAAGCATTTGTAGTGAAGCAGCACTCAGGTGTCTGAATTATATATAGAACGCATATAGAATCAACCAGGTGGGAAGAGACCTCCAAGATCATCCAGTCCAACCTAGCACCCAGCCCTAGCCAATCAACTAGACCATGGCACTAAGTGCCTCATCCAGGCTTTTCTTGAACACCTCCAGGAATGGTGACTCCTCCACCTCCCTGGGCAGCCCATTCCAATGGCAAATCACTCTCTTTGTCAAGAACTTCCTCCTAACATTCAGCCTATACTTCCCCTGGCACAACTTGAGGCTGTGTCCCCTTATTCTATTGTTGGTTGCCTGGGAGAAGAGACCAACCCCTACCTGACTACAACCTCCCTTCAGGTAGTTGTAGAGAGCAATGAGGTCCCCCTTGAGCCTCTTCTTCTCCAGGCTAAACAATCCCAGCTCCCTCAGCCTGTCTTCATAGAGTTTGTGTTCCAGACCTTTCACCAGCTTTGTGCCCCTTCTCTACACACATTCCAGCACCTCAACGACTCTCTTGAATTGAGTGTTCCAGAACTGGACACAGTACTCAAGGTGTGGCCTGACCAGTGTTGAGTACAGGGGAAGAATAACCTCCCTTGTCCTACTGGCCACACTCTTCCTGATACAGGCCAGAATGCCACTGGCTCTCGTGGTCACCTGGGCACACTGCTAGCTCATCTTCAGCCTACTATCTACCAGTACCCTCAGGTCCCTTTCTTCCTGGCTGCTCTCCAGCCACTCTGTCCCCAGCCTGTAGCACTGCTTGGGGTTGTTGTGGCCAAAGTGTGGAACTCTGTACTTGGCCTTGTTAAATCTCACCCCATTGGCCTCTGCCCACCCATTCAGCCTGTCTAGGTCCCTCTGCAGAGCTGTCTTACTTTCCAACAGATCAACACCTGCTCCTAGCTTGGTGTCATAAATGCATATATTATATATATTTTATTTATATATATTATATCTAATATGATGCTTTATAATATATATGTGGCATTGTTTTTTATGTCTTTACATATCTAACTCCAAATTGAAGTAGACAATCATAGTGGATTCTGGGGGCTGTGTTTTTCTTTGTCATTTCAAGCAACTAAATTACTGATGGTAAAAGAAAATGTAACTCTTGTGTTTGGTTTCCTTTGGCACCTTAGAAGATTATATGATTAACCTTGATGGAACATTTCACGATGTCAGTTCACATTCAAAAATAGTTTGTATTTTTTGACTCCTTGGCAGAGCATTTGAGGTAGGACACGTTGGGGCTAAACAATCAAGTGTAAGTATCCAATTAGTGCTAATTGTTCTCTAAGAAGATTGACAGCACTCCCGGATCTGATCATGCATTTTGCAACTAGGATGATGTTTAAATGACTGACCTCCAAGAGATCTGACAAATTCCTGGTAACCTATCTGGTTTGCCTTGCTTTGAAAAATGATTGAGAATGAATTGTTTTCTCTCTGAATGCATAGCTTCTGGGAAGGTTGGCAGTGGGGTACTGCAACATTATTCTACTCTTATTCTCCTACTATCTTCCCCCAATTGTGCTACATGCCACTGTGTCATAGCAGGTAGCAACCTCCTATTATTGCCTCAGCTTCTGTAAGCTGACTGTCTGCTGCATGTCTCTCCCATGTTACTGCAAATGAGAAAGTCAGACCTGTTCTGGCATGTGCTAAAGTGAGGAGTGTATAACAGTATTGTATCTGGCAAGTCATATGGATGTCTTGTTTGAACACATCAATCACTGATGTTGTGGCTGAGACTTTTTAATGATGGTACCAAGCACATTTGAGGATGCTGACTGAAACAAGAAGGGCTGGACCTAACAAGAAGATATCAAGATCTAAATGTATCTCAAGCAGCATACAGAAGCCAGTCCACAAAGCTGTGCATGGAAGCTGCTGTTCATCTCTTACCTAATCCTGGAAAAGCAGCTCGAGTCCTGCTGTCTTTGACTATGTAACTTTTCTTGAGCATGTAGAATTTGACTTCTGTGGCTATACAGGCTCTCTCATTCTTGATGTGGTCAAATAGCTTGCACTTAAGCCTCTTCTGGAGCCAAAGACAAAGTTTGTCTCCTTAAACCTCTGGAGCACTGCTAATATAGCCTCAACACACTGAGCACAATGTGTTTTTGTCTCAAGCTGGGGAAGCAAAAGCAACTTCAAAACAGCTGGAGAAGCCCAAGACAAAATACAGTTTCATGATGTCTCTGAGGCCAAAGGCCCAAACTCTTAATAATTGGAAGGCACTAGAATTAGATATGAGGAGGGTAGCATTGTGCAAAAATTGAGCCCAAGCTGCCAAGCTGTACTCATAACGTAGTTTATGCTCTGAAACTTGTGATAGGGAAGTGAAGGAGGAGAAAATTGAAGCAATCTGGCATAGGGCAAACAACATGAGAGTGTGTGGTTAAGGACCATGCCAAGAGGTCCGGGAATAAAAAGATAGTGGGAGTAGGAGGGTGCAGAAGACAGGAGAAAAACACTTTGCAGGGAGCCCTGCCAGGTGAAGTACTCAGACAGGAAGTAGCAAATTGGCTCAGTTTCCTAAAGAGCAATATCTACCACCTCTCAAGAAAGTGCCCACTACCACTTGGTAGGCATGACTCAGTAAGAAGGGAAGCTTCTCTGCTTTCTCACGTCATACCTTCATGCAGAGCAAGCTTACATGAGAAAAAACTACTGCAGTCCCTGTCTCAGCTGAGAAATAGAATCATAGAATCATAAAATGTATTGGCTTTTAAGTGACCCTTGAAAGTCATCTTGTCCAACCCCCTTGCAGTGAGCAGGAACATCTTTAACTAGATCAGGTTGCTCAGGCCTCAGTGAATTTTGACCTTGAAGGCATGAGGCCTCCATTGTTAGGCAACCTGTTCCAGTGTATCACTATCCTCATTGCGAAGAACTTCTTCCTAATATTCAGCCAAAATCTACTTTGTTCTAGTGTAAAACTGTCCCTTGTCCTATTGCTATATGCCCTTCTACAAGAAAGGAAGAAAAGAGGATCTGAGGACCCACAGACCTGTCAGTCTGACCTTGATACCAAGGAAGACCATGGAAAAGATCATCCTGAGTGTCATTACACACCATGCACAGGAAAACCAGACCATCAGGCCCAGCCAGCATGGTTTTATGAAAGGCAAATCTTGCTTCAAAAATCTGATCTCCTTCTATGACAAGTTGATCTGCATAGTGGATGAAAGAAAGGCTGTTGATGTTATCTACCTGCACTTTCATAAAACCTTTAACAGGGTTTCTCATTGATTTGTCATGAAAAAAACTGTCAGCTTATGGCTTGGATGGGCATACACTGTGATGGGTAAAACACTGTCTAGGTGACTGGTGAATGACACCATGTTGGGTGCAAGTGTTGATCTCCTTGAGGGTAGAAAGGCTTTGTGGAGGAACTTAGACAGTCTGGATCAATGGGCCAAGGTCACTTGTATGAGATTCAGCAAAGGTCATGCATCTGAGCTACAAAAGCTGCATGAAGCACTACAGGCTAGGGGAAGAGAAAGCTGTCTGGTGGAAAGGGATCTGAGGGTACTGATCAACAAGCAGATGAATATGAGCCAGCAGTATGCCCAAGTGGCCTTGTGTATTGCATTCAGTTTTGGGCCCTTCAATACAAGAAAGAGATCAAAGTGCTGGAGTGGGTCCAGAGAAGAGCAGTGAAGCTGGTGAAGAGCCTAAAGGGCAAGACTTATGAGGAGCAACTGAGGGAACTGGAGCTGTTTAGCCTTCAGAAGAGGAGGCTGAGAAAAGACCTTATCACTCTCTACAACTACCTGTAGAAAGGTTGTCATGAGGTGGGAGTTGGTCTCTTATCCCAAGTAGCTAGTGATAGAACAAGAAGAAATGGCCTCATGCAGCACAAGTGGAGGTTTAGGCTGTACATCATGATATTTTTTTCAGTGAAAGCATGGTCAGGCATTGGAACAGGCTGCCCAGGGAGATGGTGGCATTGCTCCCCCTGGATGTGTTTAAAAGCCATATAAATGTAGTGCTTGGGGGATATGGTTTAGTGGTGGACTTGGTAGTATAGGGTTAATGGTTGACTTGATGATCTTTAATTTCTTTTCCAACATAAATGATTCTGTGATTCCAAGCAGTCCTTCCCCAGTCTTCCAGTATGATCCCTTCAGATATTGAAATGCTCCTGAAGGTCTCCATCAAACCTTCTCTTCTCCAGACTGAACAACCCCAGCTCTCCCAGCCTCCTCCATGTCTAATGTTCATCTGATATCATTGAACTGAGTCTTTGGAGCAGGAACTGGCATTTGCACACTGTCAGATATGTATTGCGGTTACAAAAGACAGTATTCCTAGTTTTTAGCTGCCATTGCTTGGTAGAAGGCAGACTAACTGTCGTAGGTGAAAAGATGGATTGAATTGTGAATGCCACGAGGCAGCAGATAATTAGATGCATGAATGTGTGCGTGTGACTTCCCCAAACTGAACTACTGAACTGCTGAACTCTTGAGCCTGCTACTTATTAGTTAAAACCAGTATGATTTGATTGTAAGCTTTGATAACACCTGGACTAAACAGAAATATCATGTCCTCGGTTGTCCAATTAAGAGAGACAGGAGCCAGAAACAGCAATTAGGAGGCTTATCATGCATTGTGCTTCTACACATAGACAATTTGGAGCAGGAAAAGCGGTGGCTTGGGGTGCTGGAAGGAAAAGTTGATGTCAGTAAGGGTTTCTAAAAAGAAGAAATAATCTCTGATAAAAGAAGGGAGCCTGGAAAGATGAAAGTGGAGATCTTGGTTTGAACAAAGATCCTGGAAGTGATTCTGGATGTCAAAGATGCCACTGAAGATGAGAGTGGAGATGAATGCGAAGGGACATGTAAGGACCTTGGCCTGTAACAATTAAGATGGGTCACAGTGTGCAGTAACAGCAGGAACTGACTTTCTGCCTGAATGTCCTGAGCCAGCAACTACTTACCTACTGCAAAGGCACAGCAAGATCTAGTCACTATAGCACTGGGAACAGTGAAAGGGTAGGTGCCTCATAATCAAGCAGAGTAAAGCTCTTGTCTCCCCGGTTATTAAATAAATCCCAGTACCCATATCCACTGTGAGATATTGTTCACTATCTTGCCTGTGGCACTCTGAAACCCTGGGGCTATGAGGGTTCCAGTGACTCAAGCTGCCTTACAATTGCAATTCTGCCTTCCCTTAGGAAGCAGGTATATCTGAAGCTTGAAGGATTTTTGACCACATCCATTTTTCCCTTTGTCATGCCTTAGCAAAGCCTACAGCTATTTCAGGCCAGGAACTCATATCAAGTTAGCATTTTCTACTAAAACTGGGTCTTTGGAAGGGCTTATAATTATCTAACTGAATGATGCGACCTGAACTTTTGTAAGACAGATGGTTTTAAATATAAAAATACCCTGCCTGTAGATACATAATATATTTTTGACTTATTTCTCCTCTCCTCTTCTCTCATAAGTGAGTGACAAGTACTTAGTGCTTGCATATTCCGCAGTACAACTACAGCATGGTGATCTCATTTCCTTCACCTGTTTTTCCTCTTTAATGTCTTAGCATTCTATACTTTGTCATCCATCCCATTATTTTTCAGTGTTGTGCAATATGTTCAGATCTTCAGTGTGCTTCCCTTTCCTTAACTGTTCAAAGTTCATTGTCATGGAAGAGTCTGTGGAATAGTTCCAATGTCTATATACAGCCTATGTCTAGGATTTGTAAGCAGAAAAATTCAGTGCACCATCAAAAGAGGAAAGCTATTTATTTTAATTATGGAAAATCACTATCAACACATTTGGCATAGATGTACTATATAATAACCTCATTAGTGTTATGCTGGTTATTCCATTTTATTTGAGATTCAGATTTTCTGAGTGAGATGCATCTGAGAGAAGTCATAGAACCAGTAAAACCACTGGATTGGTGGTGGGGTATTGGTAATGGCAGTGTGTTTGCATCTCATCAAAACTGAAATGGGCCATATGGGACACAGCTAGCAACACCACTGGAAGTACTTCTGGCACAAAAAGTGTGCATGTGGTAGAATTAGGTCATGCTCCTTGTCCAATTTCTAGCACAGAATTGTCTGACCCTGGCACTTCCCCCAGTATACCTGAGGAGGAGCGATCTGGCCTGACTTCTGTCATCAGTTTTAAATCTTAAAATGGAGATTTATGCTAGTCTGGAAACATCAGTGCTTCAAGCAGATCTGCCACAGCCTGCGTTAGCTGCTCTCAGGATGTCTGTGGTTCTCAACAGACTCTCGGTTGTTAGAAAGGAAAACAGGAAACTGAAAGGGTTTTGTTTGAAGGAAAACGATCTTACAGGGTTGTCTTAAGCAGAACATTATGAGACAAAGTATCCCTATGTAGACTCAAGGTGCACAGGATAGGTTCCCCAGCTTTGACAAGCACAGACTTTGAGGATTTTTTCACTTTTTTCCTGTGGTTTGGACCACAGCAGAAATCATCTTGTTATCCCTGTCTGATAGGCTCCTTACCATTTCAAGTCTTAAACATTGTCTACATGTCGAACATTCTTGTTCTCTTTATATAACGTGTGACTGCTTAGTCTCTTTGCAGGTTGAATTGTTTTGTTATGCCTTTACTAATAAACTAAATGAACCAGGAGACAGCCTCTGGCCCTGAAACCAGTAAGAAAACAGTGTAACATTTTAATCCTCTGAAGGAAAGTCTCTCTGCACTCTTTTTTTTTTTAAAAGAGGTATTAATTAGCCAGCTAGTGCATAAAAACCACCTGATGAGCTGCATATGTCCAACATTAGGGACATGATGGATGTCAGTGCCATCTAAACATAAGGGCAAACGGGCAGACTCAAACTGTAAAAAGCAAAAGATGCAATGTAGGGTGTATGTATGGCATGTGAGTAGATTTCTTTGATGTCCTGCATTCTCTGCCAGTGTATTAAATCAGAATTTAAAAGTTGGATGTTGGGATTATTATGGTTAATAAAATTTACAGTGGTGGGGTAGGCAAATATTGTATGCTTCTCTTGTGAAACGTTCTCCAGAATTCTCCCTATTACTTATGCTTTCATCTAGATTTAAGCAGATTTCAATGTTTTAACTTTGCAAAAGTTGACATATGGATTGTAAATATTTCAGCACCTTTTTTTCCTTCTATTTCTGCAGTCAAACATGACATTTATTTTATTTATTGCCCCATTGATCCTCTGTCTTGCTGTAAAACTGTGTGATCCTTTATAATAGAAAGTCCGTGTGGGTCTAACATCAATGATGCAGGTGAAGAAATGCTGCATTTCTGCACACAAAAAAGAAGCTTCCATGTAGTGGAAAAGCAATTATTCAGTTATTTTGAATTTTAGTTTTACATACTACTGTAACTTTGAATACATAAAAATGGACGGATAACACAGCAATATAAGCATCCTTTTAAGATGATTAAATGAATGCATTTTCTGACTGACGAACAGCTTAATGCTAGAAATAACTTAGGAGGCTCTTTTATGTCAGCCTGCTTGTAGAGAGAGTGTGGCAGTGTTTTAAGTAGTGCAGTATGTTCTGCAAGTTTGGTGCAGTGCAGCAAACTTGTATAATATTAGCATCGTCTTGATGTTACATTCGGATCTTCACTCAGAGAAATGGAAAGCATCCAGTGTTTTGCCTTTCTTTCCTGTATCTCTTCCCCTTGTCTTCTTTTGAAAAAATAAAATTGTAGCTCAGCATTGCTACCAGAAAGCCCACCATTTGCTGAGGTTTGATTGTTTGCCTAGATGATTATAGACTCTTGAGGAAACTTTCTGTTCAACCTGAGAAGTCATAGGTCTATGGCTCCTTTTTAATTTGTATATAGGCAGGGAATATGTGCTAAGGTGCTTCTATGCCTGTCTCTGTTCAGTGCTGTCTTTAAAATCAGGTTTAGGGTCAGATCCATTCATTTTCAAATATAATCAGTATTCTCAGAGTCGGTAGCTGTGGCAGTGCTAATATTTCATACTTTCTCTGAAGTCTTTGGAAACAGCCATACAACACATTTTCCCTTGGCGATCAGGTTCACTGTCCTCTCACTTGCATTTGTTTCTAGGACTCCACAATCAGTTTCTTGAATTCTAGAAGGTGAAGCACTCTTGAAAGAGCAGTAGTCATTATTTGCTATCTTTAAAACTCTTCCTGCAGTGAAGATATATTTTCCCAGGCCTTTTTCTGTAGATCTGCTTCGTCTCATAGTAATCTTTTCTGCTTACTCAAAAAGGAGCAATCTAATTTAGAAGGCAGCTTCTCCTGAAAGGTAATTTTTTTACCTGCCAGGTTTAGCTTTTTTTTTTTTGGAATGAAGTCATCAAGACTGAGAACTGAAAATGATGAATAATTTAATTTATTTATCCAGGCAAAATAATGCACTTTTTTTTTTTGGCATTGTATCAAGCTTATTTCAAAAAGAATGCATCTAAAACACAGTCAGCAGACACCTTTCTCATTTCCCTTAGTTCCTTGTCATGATCATTAATTAAACTGTATATTTAAAGGTAAATATACTGCAACAAAGTAAAAGTGGTTTATGGCTGTAACTCTCACGGGTGTTGTTGCTACAGTGCTTACATCCATAGCCTTTAGGAAAGGTAACAGTGATGGAGTAATTATTAATTTCATAAAATATCATTTACCAATTGTAAGATTCAGATGCCTTTTGATAATTAAAAAAAAAAAAAAATCAAAGTGTGTCTCCTTTAACATTTTCTAATGCCAAAAGCATAGAAGGAAAAAGAGAAATGGCTCAGGCAGGTTCTTTCTGGTATTTTGATAAATTATGTAACATTTTATATGTGCTCTAACACATTTTCAATTACCCTGTCAGCCTCCACTCTTCTTTTTCTTCAGTTTACCTTTTTTTTTAAATTCCAAATCCTAATAATAATAATAAAAAAATCTGGGATCTAGGAGAATCTAATAGTTTCTGCTAAAGGAATCATAGAATACTCTGGGCTGGAAGGGACCCCCAAAGGTCACCTAGTCCAATTCCCACTGCAGTAAGCAGAGACATCCTCAGCTGGACCAGGTTGACCAGAGCCTTCTCAAAACCTCAACTTGAATATCTCCAGAGATGGGGCTAAAACCACCTCGCCAGGCAACCTGTTCCAGTGTTCNTCAAAAAGAATGCATCTAAAACACAGTCAGCAGGCACCTTTCTCATTTCCCTTAGTTCCTTGTCATGATCATTAATTAAACTGTATATTTAAAGGTAAATATACTGCAACAAAGTAAAAGTGGTTTATGGCTGTAACTCTCACGGGTGTTGTTGCTACAGTGCTTACATCCATAGCCTTTAGGAAAGGTAACAGTGATGGAGTAATTATTAATTTCATAAAATATCATTTACCAATTGTAAGATTCAGATGCCTTNCAGACCTTTGTAAGCAATCTCTCTCTATCCTTCATGTAGACCCCCTTCAGGTATTGGAAGACTGCTATTTGGTCTCCATGGAGCCTCCTCTTCTTTAGGCTGAACAATCCCAGCTCCTTCAGCCTGTCCTTGTAACAGAGGTGCTCCAACCCTCTGATAATTTTTGTGGCTCTCCTTTGGACTCGCTCCATCAGGTCCATGTCCTTCCTATACTGAGAAGGACAGACCTGGAAGTTTCTTCTCAAATGAGGTTTATAAATTAATTTTCCATCAGAAAATGAGTCTGAATGTTGGATTATGGACCTCAATCTGATGATTCAGGCAGAAATGAGGTTTAAAGCTGACTTTTTCCTTCTTACGAACCTGTTCTATTCTTACACACATACATATGCACATTTTCCGTGTCTCCTAGTGTTTGCCACTCTCCTCCTTCCTTATTATTTGTTTTTCTCCCAAAAATGTCTGAAAATTGCAATTAGAGAGCAGTAATATTCATGGTGCATTCATTGCAAAGGGGAGCTCGGACTGCCCTACTCAGGAAGCATAGATTAGTATTTCTTGGAGGACATGGCATGCAGTGGTAAGGAAGGAAACAAAAAAAATCAATTTAAATTCCATTCAAACCTCTACTCCCTGTTTTGTTACAGTTTCTTATTCTCCAAGTTTTAATTTGATCCTTTTTGTTTTCTTTTTTTTTTCCTACAGAGAGGCCTTATTCTCTTACTATTTTTAACACTGAATATAAAGGATGATGGATTTAAGGACTGCTACTGCCCAGATGGCCTCTCAATTCTGTTAACAAAGACACTTTTTTCTCAACTCTGTTTATGCATGTTTACCATAGGATGAAAGCTGCACTCATTTTTAGCTAGGATGATGCAAAATCCCCTAGGTGGGTTTTTTATACCTCTCTGTTAGAAAAACAGGTCAAATGATTGGTTAGAGTAGAGCCTGGAAGACATGAAAGGCTTTTAAAACAGAGTCTCAACTTCACCTGGACTTCATCTCAGAGGAGGTTACCACAAAAATAGAGTAGGCCTGTGCTGAAAAAAAAGTCTTTAGGGTAGAAATGGGACCTGTTTTGTATTCAGAAAATTTTGACGTATTAGCAGGCTGGGATACAAAGGCCTGGGAAGAGTAGATGACTGCTCTCATTACTCATTCCTCAGACTCTACTTTTGAGAGTATTTAGCATGTTTGCTTAAATGGAAGAATCTAGCTGACACAGTTGCAAACTCCAAAAGTGAGAGCTGAGTGCAAGTTTCATCACACTGCATTTCAGAAATATGATGTTAGAGGTAACATTACAAAGCCTTAAAATTGCCATCAGATTTCTTTCTAATGAGTTGCAGTTTCCAGAGGTTAAATTCTCCTGTTTCTCAATCTCTGAACTTCTCAAACATCTTACTCCTCTTTTTCCTCGTCAGGGTCTCTTAAGAAATCTGATTTGCCTAAGGAGGAACAGAAGCTTTTCTGCGTTATTTAGAGGAACTAACTTTAGGAAGGCTTCCACATTCCTAAATATCTTTTGTTCACTTTTACCTTGGGGTAAAACTTGAACTATAGTTTTAAGGTTTAAGTGTCCTTGCATCTACTGCCCCCTTTTTTTGGTGGTGCACAGAAAAGACTAAACAGTACATGACAGATAGGTTATGGTAGACAGAGTAGGATTATTGTTAAGAATAAAACTTTCAATATGATCTAGGACATCAAGATCATGGCAGTGAAACTATGTGACTGCAGGCCCTTACTATCATTATCCTCTTACATGTCCTCTTTATCAAACTAGAGTTAGCATTTTGCTGCAAATAAAGCTTTAGTTGATCTCTGTTTTTGTACAGTACTAAGCAAAAAATGTCTAGAGGTGTTGTGACTTTGAGATACCATACCTGCAATATTTTATTATATACATTCTTCAGTTTCTGTCTGAGAGAAAAAAAAAACAACTCTTCAGTTACAAGGGACACAGATTTTCTGATTCATTTCTCCTGTGAGCAACTGGAAGGCTCAATTTATCAAACCTTTGTAGAACAACCTGAAGCAATGTAAATGTTGATTAAACCTTCTCTTCAGGGTAGAATGCAACCTGAGAATAATGTTTCTGAAAAAAATGAGCTACTAAGCTTTAAGGATGTGAGGCTGTCCATCAATGTTTTCAGGAGTTTGAATTGCATATCTCTCTATCTCTGATGCAAAGATCATAGCTGTGACTTCACATGTGAAACTTCCACATGTTATGCCGGTAGGGTGATGGAGAGCAAGGGACTGAACTCCTGAGGATGGTCACTAGTCACTGTGCAAACAGTAGATCTGTGCTACCTTAGAAGTGGTATTATGATTTATTGAAAAGGTGCAGTGAGTACTTTGCTCTGAAATGTGACAGGCCTGTAAATCAAAGGGGCAAGACAACTCTTTCTAGCAAATCTGAATATTTCTTCCTTCACTGGAACTCTTAAGAACTTTCATCCAGTCTCAGGAGCTCATATGCAGGAGTACGGGAAAATAACTTGTACTCTGGTACTAAATTTTTCTGAGTCAATAAGAAGATGTTGCAAAGAAGGTGCCAAAGTAGTAAGAAAAATGGGTACCCCAAAGGGTAGTGACCAAATGTAAGTTTTAGAAGAGAATGGAGATGAAAGACTCCCGCTAAACAATTCCTTCATTTCCAAAACAGGGAATTGTTTATATGCAATGAAATTCCCTTGCCTCTGACCCAGTCTCTCTCTTCAGCTTGCAGTCAAAAACTCTGCAAAATTTTTGTCCAAGTCTTTTACGTTGCTTTCTACTTTGTATTAAAATAGAATCATAGAATGGTTTAGGTTGGAAGGAACCTGAAAGATCATCCAGCTCCACCCCACCACCATAGGCAGGGATACCTCCCACTAGAACAGGTCACTCAAGGACTCATCCAACCTGGCCTTGAATACTTCAAGGGAGGGAGCATCCACAACCATCCTGGGCAACCTGTTCCAGTGTTTCACCACCCTCACTATAAAGAACTTCTTCCTAACATCTAGTTTGAATCTCCCCTCTGCTAGTTTAAAGCCCTTACCCCTTGTCCTGTGATTACAAGACCTTGTAAATAGTCCCTCCCCAGTCCCCCTTTCCTGGGGAAGACAAAGATGCTGATAATGACATAATACTAATTTCTGTTTCTGTCGCAGTATGTTTAATTTTTTTTATGAAGTAGTGTGAAAGCCAGACAAAATTATTTTATGGCTTAAGTATTGTCATGTATAACATAGTTATCTGAAAGGTGAATGTTAGCAAGTCACTCCTGAAATCAATAACCTAATATATAATACTTGTCAAAACATATCATTACAAAGCAGAAAGACACAGAGAGGCTTTAATTCTGCAACATTTATGTATCTGCCTCAACACTTTAATTTCAACAAGAATATTTACCTCAAATTGGTTAGTTTACCTTGATTTGAAGAGCCATTTTCTGTTCTCTCAGTTTCTTACGCATTCTGGAGTTAGGATGTTCAGTTCTTCTTCAAACAGCAATGGAAAGAGCATGTTAAACATATGGCAAAACCCGCCTCATATGAATTCTGTTAAGCTTGAGCTCCCATTTAAAGTTCATTTTTTTCATATCCAGACTTCTGTGAGCGAAGAAAGACATATTCAAATATATTAAAACCTCTAAGCACTGCTTTAAATAGTGAACTGAATAGTGGGGGATAAAAATTGGAGGCAGTAGAGGTGTACATTTCAGGAATAGTCTAGGCTATATGATATTTCTTGAAAAATGTAATGTTTCATTCATTGTCTTTTTTTCCACTGAAGAAAGATGTTGTGACCTCTTTGATCCTAGTATCAAAATAAGTATTAGTGGTAAATTATTATGCTGGGTAAAATCCAATAATCAATAAGTGAATTTCCCTCAGGGTTGACTAGCTGCAATAAACATCTACTGACAATGATAGAAAGTGCTGTTTAAAAGCAAAATACATCAAGTATTTCCTTTTCTCAGTACAAATATTGAGGTCTGAGTTCAGTTTTGGGGCCCTCGCTTCACGAGAATTACTGAAGTCCTGGAGCAGGTTCAGAGAAGGGCATTGAAGCTGAAGAGCAGGTCCTGGGAGGAGTGGCTGAGGGAACTGTTTAGTCTGGAAAAAAGGAAGCTGAAGGGACACATTATTGCTCTCTACTACCTGAAAGGAGGTTGTAGTGAAGTGGTTGTTGATCTCTTTTTCCCTAGTAGCAGGCAATGGTCTCAGGTTGCACCAGCGTAGGTTTAGATAAGATATCAGAAGAAACTTCTTGACTGAAAGAGTTATTAAACACTGGAAATAGGCTCTCCAGGGATGTGGTTATACCACCATCCCTGGAGGTGTTTAAAAGATGTGGAGATGTGGTGTTAAGTGGCATGTTTTAGCACCAGACTTGGTAGGGTTAGGTAATGGTTGGACTTGGTCTTAAAGGTGTTTCCAGCCAAAATGATTCTGTGATTCTTTGAAATAAAGCCAGATGCTGAACTAATGGATCTCACCACCTGGAGTACTGTGTGCAGTTCTGGAGCCCCCAATACAAGAAGGACATGGAACTGCTTGAGCGGGTCCAGAGGAGAGCCACGAAGATGATCAGAGGGCTGGAGCACCTCTGCTATGAGGACAGGCTGAGAGAGTTGGGACTCTTCAGCCTGGANAGAATGTTGTTCACGGCAAGCAGAGACAAGTAAACTCTTTAAAAATTACAAATCCTTATTTGCTTCATAGCAGTTTAAAAACAAGACACTGTAAATATTGTTTGCACAACAATAAGCCTTCTTTGAAATACCATATATTTGAGATGATGCCATCTATTTTTGTAAGCTGATTCATTTGACTTTTGCTATTTTATTAACAGATAATGTTTTTTAATGCAGTTTTCTTCTAAAAAGGCTTGGTGTTAATTTGCTTCTTGTAGCATTACTATTTTGTTAGTCAATCACCTTTGTATCTGATTAAAAAAGTAGTGACAGCATTATAAAGGGGTTCATTTAAAACTGCAAAATATAAAATTGAACAAGACAAAACGTTGTTAAAATACAACTATTGATTGTGATATATTTAGTGTTAGCAGACACCCGCTGTTGGGGTGTAATACATATTATATTATGGATTATGATATATCCAGGTATAATGTCTGCATAGATTATGACTAAAGTTTTCCAAATACAGTATAATTTAAGATGGTAATCCTTCTGAAGACTGCAAACTCCTGAAAAGCCTCATATTTAAGTTCATCTAGATTTTTCTTGCTTTACTCAAGTTGAGTAATGTCTTTCAAATCCTTACTGTAATCTCTGAGATCACTTGCAGGATCAAGTGATGTTTATTTTCCCTGGAATGTGAGAATTCTCAAGAGATTTAAACACTGATTTAAAAAGAGTTGAATCAGACTACAGATACACATGAACGTAATGTCACTTGGAAGGTGCAACAACAACAAGAAAACAAAAAAAAAACCCAAAACCAACCACACAAAACAACAAACTTCAGCAAGTTCCTTCAAAAAAGGCAAGCTTTGAAGCATGCCTGCAGCATACTTCAACAATTCAGAGAGATTTCTGGGGCAACATATGGAGTCAGTTCCAAAATGTGCCTCAAACTGTAATTTGAAGGGAAAAAAAGGCTCCAAATTGCTGACAAAGTTTTGATAAAGCAATGAGTGTTTGTGCTGCTCTGCACTTCTGACTTTAAGAATTGTCAGTGCTTATGGCAGTGGAGGAGTAAAGAGCTTTCTGTGTTCTTGCATTTCACTTTTTTTTTTCCAATTAAGGATGAAAAAAAAAAATCACAATCATTTGAAAATAAATTGTTCATACAATTAATCATTGTACTGAAATGCATTCTTGCCTTCATCTTTTGTCTGTAATCTTTGTCAGCTTTGCAATGTTTAAGTCTCCCTGCAATATGTTTCAGTTATTGGCCTAATTAACATACAGCTTTACATGATTGAGTGATCGGTGCAAATTAGATATCAGCAGGGGTCATTCACCTAATGTGCAGCTGATCCTGAAAATTGGATCCCCAAAGTTTTGCAGTGAATTCAGAATGTGGAGTTAGCACCACATACAGTGTCTGGCTGAAGCCTTGGATTAAAAATAATTCTCTCTTGCAGTTCCAAAATGTAGAGAGGACTTGAGCACACCCAGAACTCTTCATAATGTCTCACTCCTATCAAAGCATGGAGCAGCAGAAGGGAGGTGAAAAGTGACCTCAATCAGTGTTGATATGTCATTACAAAAGTTGGAATGGTATTTTGAAGTGAACTGCTCTTTTCTTTGGGAAAGATCAATCCTAATATGGTACTTAATTTGCTGGAAAGGTGAAAGAGGGGGCAACAATCAGCTCATCTATTTCTAACAAATGAAAAAGTATGTGTATTTCTGATGTAAAACATAATCTGAGTCTCTGTAATTATTTAATAGCAAATCACCTTAAAACTAATTTTAAATGTTAATGACTAGTATTAATCTGGGGCAGAGCTAAGCATATTTTCAAAGCCAAGTGCATCCCTTGGCTCTGTTTTAACTCCTCTTTATGACATGTTCAGAAACATAAGGTCTGGTGCTGTTGGATTAACGTCAGGAGTATGTCAATACAATTTAGGGATGACAGGTAGGAAAACAGTCTTTAAACCATCCATGCAAGAGTGCCTGTTCAGGATTTCTTTGTGACATCTGCTTTGATGATCTATTCTGAGAACGAATAGGCTGTGTGGCACATAGCAGTGTGCTTCGTTTTGTTAGAAAATTCAGTTTAAGCAGTTGTTTGATCTACTTCAGCTCTCTTTGCTTGAAAGAGTTGTGCAGAAGTTTCTTCCCCTGACTTCTCACTTCTGTTATAACCTAATTGTTACTCATACATAGACCAAGCTTGCCCTTAGCCAGACAATACAATGCTATCTGCCCTGGACCAGCAATCTTTTTTCTTGCACCTGAAAGCATTAATGACACTGGCAGGGTTATTTTTTCTCTCTGATACTAGGTGACAGGTGGAATCAAGTCCTGTTTCCTGGAAGCTTTTCTTGGCATCTGAAGACAAAATATTTTTTGTAACACTTCAAAGTAAACAAGTGAGCTCTTCAAAGCACAGATGTAGAGTAGTTAGACATTATCTGTAACTTTTGTTCTCCATTTGTAGCTTCACAAAGTGGATCAAAGGGCAGTGTATTGAAAGAGGTGCCTGGCAGTTTCAATTTATTTTTTTATTTATCCAGTCATGTATTTTGCAGACTTGATATTTATTTCATTTTTGCATAGTAGATAAGATTAATTACTGCTCTGCAGATAATAGAACATAAAGGTTCTCCTTTGAACTGTGTTTCAATTTGGTATCTTTGTCATTCTTTGAAGATAGTGGTGTGATGCTCTTTGTACACTGTGGTGTGTGGTTCTATCCCTCGGGAAACAAGCAACAGTAGAAGGGTGGTGCAGTATGGTTGTTCCACAATGTTTGTCCCAGCTTTAAAAAGTCTGTGCTACTTAAAGAGGAGCCTGACAGTGCAGAGGTTTCTCAGCCTGTAAATGTGAAAGCATTGATCTGACAACACTGAAATGGATGTATCTGCATGTGAAAAAAAATAAATAAAAAAGGATGTGTTGAGCTTGAGGTTATTAAATCATTCCACATGGTTTGGCGCTGTGGTACCTCTCTGCAACATCCTTTCTGTGCAGCCCCCCTTGCACCCAGTGTTGGGTGAGGAATGTCAGTTCAAAATGGGTCTGGGCTCACAGAAAGATGTTTTATTTATCTAGTGTTTTTCTCCACACAGTGCATGAGTGTAAATGAGGCTGTTGGGAGAAATGTGTTAGATTTTGTCAGTACACACATAGCATTTTTTACTTTGCACAAGTGCTATGGGTTTACTAATGGTCACAGAGCATATGGTTCATCTTCCCCACCTTGAACTGTGAGAAAAATGTGTCACATTGTCAATGAAGATGCAGAGAGTAAGCAGCATGTGTTCAGAACTGCAGAGAGTAAGCAGCATGTGTTCAGAATCTACTTTGAAAAAGATTCTTCTCTTTTGAATTCTTTGTGAGCAGCGATAGGTTTAATTGTCACCCGATGGAGCTGGCAAGGTTCCACCAACCTGTTTGGCCACACTGAAAGCTCTCATGGGTCCTGTGTTGGAAGCAGAACATGCCAAATCTTCTGGGCCAACAGAGGTGTGTACATGTGCATTTGCATACACTTGGCTGTGATGTGGCTTTGCAGCTTCTCCCTGATACTGGCAAAGCAGCTGCGAAAGGGTTAGCTGCCAGGTCTGTGGCAATAAAGGGAAGAGAAGATAATGAATGAAGGATGATGTGAGAAACTCAGGGGATGGAAGTTGATAAGGGCTTAAGCGTTATCTCTTCTTCTTGAAAACTAGCACCTAGAGTTTGTTAGAAGGGAGGAATGTTTTGTTGCTGAGAGATAATTGTACAGCCTAGATAAGTATTTTTGGGGTGAATGTAAAGAAGTCACTGAAAGGGAGGTAAAGGTGGTCCCATTACAACTTATCTTTTGATGGCAAGCTACTTGTGGAGTTAAAGTCATTTCTGACCTGTGAAACAACAAAAAGTGACTTAATTTGAAAGATATTTGTCCTCACTTTAAAGTGGAGTGTCTGTATTTTAAGACTTTTGGGAGAATTGGTGGATTAGTAGAAATGGCAGTGTTTGGAAATTTCTTCTTGTTGTTAATGCTTAAAATTCAACTGTTTAATGCTGTCCAGAAATACACATAATTTATCCAGTATCTCATTGTAACTGCATTGGCTCCCATGCAGCTTTCACTAGAAGAGATGCCTCCTGGTGACCCCCACTGTAGGAAGGATATAGTCCAGAGAAGGGCTATGAATGTGATCAGATAGCTGTAGCACCTCCCTTATGAGAACAGGTTGAGAGAGTTGGGATTGTTTAGGACAGAGAAGAGAAGGCTACAAGGAGACCTCATAGGGCCTTCCGGTACTTAAAGGGAGCCTGTAGGAAAGTGGCTCTTCCTCAGGAAGTGTATGGATAGAACAAGAAGTAGATGTTTCAAAAGGAAAAAGTAGATTTAAATTAGATATGAGGAAGAAATTTTTTACTCTGAGGGCAGTGAAGCACTGATGTGAGTTGTGAAGAGAAGTGGTAGATGACCCTGGAAGTGTTCAAGGCTAGGCTGGAAGAGGCTTTTTGCAGCCAGTTGCAACTAGATCTAAACTTTCTTTCAACCCAAACCATTCTATGATCTATTGTGATGGTTTGGGAGTTACCCACCCCCCACACTTAAGAAAATCACTCAAACAGCTAAAAGTTAGAGTGAAGCTGTATGTACAGTTTAGCACAATATATAAAGGTATATATACAAGGTAAAAGTAGTACAGAAACACAATATCTCTCCCAGAAACAGAATCCCCAGGAGGGCTCCTGACCCAGTCCCCACTTTCCCCCTCCCTCTTTCCCTCCTTTCAGAAATAACCAAATCAACCCATGTATATCTCACATGATAAATCTAGAGATCTGAGGCGAGATGTCAAAAAGACGAAAAGGTTAAAGAAAAAAGGGTTAGATTGGATTCGAGTTAAGGCAGAGGCAGCCATAGAGACCAGACCACCAGAAAGAAGGAACAGAACAGAAGTGAGAGCTGAGAAGTGTCTGTATTATCTTGTCTATATTATGTCTAGTTGCATTTCTCAGCAGAAGAATGGGTGATATAGGGTACATGTTTCTTTTTCTTTCTTCTCACAGCTAAGGATTTGATTTCTCTCAGGAAAAAAAAATATTTCAGGTAGTCTCAGTTAGATCAGTTAGTTTCAGTTAGTTTGAGTTAGATGAGATGTGCTCATCTACATTATAGAAAACATTACAATCTTTTTTTCTTAAGTGCAAAGCTATACATCAGAGAGACTGAGATAACTCTGTTGGTGTACCAACCCAGCGTTAAAATAACATTGCTTCTAAACTGTCTACCTATACAGAAATTTAAATAAAAGCAAACACTCTTTACTGCTTGTGATGGTCTGGGTGTTCCCTGCTTCCCCCCTCCCCCCCCCCCAAACCACACTTTGGAAATCACCCAGACTAGACTCAGCCAGCTCTGGAAATTTGAATGAAGCTTTTATTTACAGCTCAGCACAATATACAAGCAGATATTTACAGTATATACAGTTATAGACAGAAATATACAAGGTAAAAGGGAATACAGAAACACAACTCCCCTCCCAGAAACCTGAGCCCCCAGGAGGGGCTCTCAACTGCTCTTCCACATTCTCTTCACTCTCCCCTCTCAACCTTACCCCAGTCCCAAGGAAGAATGGAGGTTCAGTTAGGGGGTTAGGAAGCAAAATGGATTAATCAGAAAAAAAATGTCAGAGAGAGGCTAGAGAGAAGTGCAGCTCAGCTAGTTCCCCAGCAGAAGTGCCTTATCTATGTTTTGATTCTTCTTGTATCTCTCAGTAAACCTATGAGTGAAGTAGACATCATTCTGTTTTCCTTTCACAGCCTGTAATCTAGTCCTCCTCACCAAAACATTCTAGCTAGCTTCAAACTAGCACACTGCTCTAACTTCAGCTGTTGTGGGCTATGCGATAGATTCTCTCTAGGAATGTATAAGCTATACAAAAGCAAGCCATGTCCTACTTTTTATTATGAACAAGACTTGTGGAAGTTAGAGATGTTAAAGCTGAAGATGTTTAGAACATATGTGGGTCATTTGATATACTGTTTCCATTTCTTGGTACCGAAGTACTTGTAATAAGCTACAGAGTAGTTTGGACTACCTCTGATACCTGTGACTATTACCATGTGATCCTTGACTATTGATAGAGGTGCTTCAAAGGAGACATAGCACTGAGTCTCGAGGACATTGTTAGTACTGATGTGATTGCTTATAATCAGTAAATGGTTCATCATGCTGTTAAAAGTCAGTTGGGAAAGATAATGATTGAGGGGGGAAAAAGCCCGGACTCAGAGGAACAGCATCACTGTCTTGCATTACTCATATTGTTAGATGGGTTCTCATAGTAACTTTTCTGGAAATAATTCCTCATGACAAGCAATATTTGTATCATTATATCTTTGTGCCATTTAATAGGACCCAGGCCTGAAGGGCATCAGCAGAGAATCAGTGAGATATTTCAAAGCTGAGAAAACCTTGTCTTTCTACCATTTTTAGTGAAAAGACAGTAAATATAAAGCAAATAGGGAAAAAAAAAATCAAATAGTGAAATACTTTGGGTTTCATACTTAATTTACTGCAGGTATTTAAAGAAGATTCATTGTGTTCTGACAGTGATTGCTCTGCCAACAGATTAAAGCTATATGAAAAAAGCTTCTGCAATGCTGGGAGTGCCCCACTATTTGGGGAAGTGTCTGGCTCTTGTCACACTGGTTACTAAACTTAAAGGTAGTAAAAGCCACTGTTTGGACCTGACATGAAGTCAGAATCAATAAACCAGCTGTGAATATCTGAAACAACTGTTCTGGAACAATGAGAATAATGTAGGGGTTCAGTTTTTCTTGGGCTGTTGTTTTTTGGTTTTTTTTTCCCTTGTAAATAGTCATATGGGATGGTTCTTTCAGGACATGTCTACTTTACTTCATTAGCTTCTCTATGAGTTGAGGATCTATAGGGTCAGATTCATCAACTGCATCAACTATAGGGTCTTCTTCATCCATATCCATTTTTTTAAAAGGGAAATCATCCAAGCAAAGGCAGTGCTAAAACCATATTCTTTGTGAATTCAAAATAACTTAGTGATCATCTGACTCTTCTGTTTGATGCTGAGATACACATGCACCCCAAAACAGCTGCTTATGTGTAGAAGCTCTCCATTATCTTCAGTGGCAGCTGGGCACTTGCCTGCCTTAAAGGATCTGGGCCTTATTGTGGAGGAAGAGCAAAGGGTAAAACTTCAAAAGCAGAGGCTTTCAAGGTGCATCTTTCGTGCATCTTTTGAAGGTGCACTGGAGTCTATTAACTCATTTAGCTAAAATATTTGATCTATTTTTCTTATCACAGTAGACCAAAATGTGTTTCCTTCTGCAGATCTGTGCAGCAGAGCATATTTGGGCAAAATGTCATTGGTTTATACCAAATAATTCTCAAGTTTAAAGAGAAACAGTTGGACACGGTAGGTTCAGACCTATTCAACAATGCAGGAAGCTGAACTGCTTCCAGAGAGCTTGCTTTGTCTGCTGGCAGGCTCCCTGAGAATGGATATCATGGGAAGACACTTTTCTTCCTCCTCCACTGCTCATCTCCAGCCCTTTATATAAGAAATCCTGCACTCTTTTGTTATTGCAACAAAGATGTGGCTCTACAGAGCTCCTGGGAGGTGGGATGATGGGTCTGCATTCAAGGCTTTCTCTCTCAGAAGAGAGGTATGAGTATTAAACATGAAATTACACATATGATTCTTCCAGAGCAGATGTCTGTGGGACTTTCATAGCTGGCCTGTAGCTCCTCACCTGGCAGAGAACAAAGCTCTCCTGAAGAATAACTCCACAGAACTCAGCTACGGCCACATGGGTGTTCCCTGAAGAGGCAATGGGCAGCAGCTTGCCCATCCCTCCATCCCTTTACTGGAAGTAGTTTTTCTTTGTGGCAAAACACAAAGTCAAATACTGGACTGCCTTCTCCAGGGCAAGTACAGACACTGAGTTTTGTATGTATTTCCTACTGAATCTGGCAGGAGGCCTCATCTTCTTTCTTGATTCATTCTTTGCAAAAATTTACTGAGGGTAGTCAGCAAAGTCAAGGCTGGGAATATTTTCTTTGCAGCTGTGGTGGTATTGGGGGGAATTTCTTATGAAACCTACTTGATCTGTCTCAGTCATACATATCTGCTGATGCCTTAGAAAGGCATTTGGCTCTTAGGTACCAAATCGCTTTATGCAGCAAGCTGGGCAATATATTTCTTCTGTGAGCTCTGCTCTACCACCAGAGCACAAGAAGTGCTGAAATTGAGGTGCTGAAGCAGTCAGCCCTTTCCTGAGATGAACACAAGTAGAAACAAGCCTATTTAAATTTCTTACCGCCCATAATCTGAGTAAGAACTCCTTTCAGTTTGATCTGGAATAACACTTCCACTTTGTATCCTCAGGACTCTTTTCCTCGTTCCAGATTCTGTTTGGCAGTCATTCTGTGTAAGGAGCACATCTGCACTCTAGCATGCAAGAGCAGAGAACTCGTAAATTCCTAATTTCCTATAGAGCTCATAAGGTTGATGATAAGCCTTTCCCTGAACCCGTGAGGCAATATCATCTAATCCAGCACAGCAACTTTTCTCACTGCCATAGCATCAACTAACTGTAGCCTTTGTCCTTAGTTTAAACCTGTGAAGTTTTCCATCTTGGTGAAGGCTTGGATGTTCTGATATTCTTCCTAAAAGCTAAGATTTCTGCTACATGAGGCAATAGTGAATATTTTAGATCCTGGGAGGCTTTTGTGGCTTCACAGGTAGATGAGTCAAAAAAACTGATGAATTTGCTGATCATTTTGTTTAAGAATTTATTCTGCTTACTCTGGCAAAATCACTACAGCTGTGCTACTGCAGATCAGTTATTACAATTTTATGAGCCCTTGCCCAGAAAAATCCTCTAAAATTGCTACTTTTTCCATACTAGAAAGATTTTTTTTTTTTTTTTTGATAGATTTGGGCCAATTCTGTTATTCTGTTAGTTGAGATTTGCAGAGCTAATATTTGGAGCAGAGCTTGATGCTCACGTTTTTGAGGTAAATTTTTATCTATTGCCTGTATCTGGAGGTCTGTTTTTAAATAGCCCTTTTCTTTTGGATTTATTTTTGTTTTGTTTTGGTTATTTTTTCCCCACAAAACTTTGGGAAGGATGGGAAGTTTTTTTGTAAGCACCTTGGAATAGGAACAGAAGGTCTTTGAAGAAAAGAATGAGAGTTACTGAGCAGTACCCAGAATTGGTGGAAACAGCTGACCTAACATCATTACTGCCTGTATTCCTCTTTTCTTGCTAGAGGCTCCTGTCTTTGCAGGTAACAAGACTATAGAAAACTGAAAATAATTTGGTTATTGTGGGCTTTTATTCTTATGACTGGATAAATATCACAGCAAGCTTTTAGAGCTTTCCAATAGCATAACTCTTGTGTTATACTGCAGGTGTTTACTAGAAGGGCTGCCAGTTACCCTTCTGTTTGATACTGCAGTCTGCAATTGCAGCAAGTTGCTGGATGCCTGGCAATGCCGCACAGCTGTTTCTGCCTGTTTATACTGTGGAACAGATACCGATTACCACACTTCCTTCCAAATACTGCCATGTTCAGTCCTTTTCTCTTTAACCTTGAAAAGCCAGAACCACACAGAGCTGTACATTCTACTGCTTAACACGGAGAGAAATGTAAGAAATTCAGTAGGGCTTTGTTTCACTGGAGAACTTCCCAAGAAGTCTTAATTCCTCATAAACTTTCCTCCGAGCTCATCAGCAAAGTGATATCAAGATGGACATGTAGTTAGGAGAAATTTGAAGGGAGCTCTGTTAAAATTTGGTGAATAAACTTAATAAAGACGTTTAGTTGACTTCACATTTTGTGCAGTTGGGGTGCTAGTGATTGTCATATAGCTGACAGGGAGAGAATTCAGGTGTAAGGTAGACTTCAATGTGTTTGACAGAAGCCATGCAATTTTTTTACAGCTCTGCAACATTTAGAAGCTGATTCAAGTACTTCATCCAGGCATACAGTCAAAGTTTTCTTAGTGCAGTTATGCATAGTAGCAACACAGTTAGATGAAAATGATAGTGCTTAGGTAATCACTGGGAGCATTTTCCCTCTATTCTGAGGAGCAGCGAAGTGGAAAAATGCTGGACATGGGGAGAGGAAGTTAATATGTGCCCTTGAAGAACACCCTTCTTCCACTGGGTTTGTGTATAACTTATCATGCTTCTTATGCATCTCACTTATCATAGAATCATAGAACGACTTAGATCTCTGAGATCTCTTCCAACCTACTTCAAAATCCACAGCATGGCCAAGAACACCTCTCGACTCAGCTGTGAAACTTGACCTTGAATACCCCCAGGGAGGAGGCATCCACAACCTTCCTGAGAGGCCTATTCCACAGTCCCACTATAGAATAGAATAGCATAGAATCAGTCAGGGATGGAAAGGACCTCAAGGATCATCTAATTCCAACCCCCCTGCCATGGGCAAGGACACATCCTACATCAATTTAGCATCTCACCCCTGAATTTAGCATCTCACCTCAATTTACATCTTGCCTCTATTTTATATCTTACCCCAAAATTTAGCATCCTACCTCAGAATTTAGCATCTTATCTCCATTTAGCATCCCACCCCAAAATTTAGCATCCTACTTCAATTTACATCTTATCTCCATTTTATATCTCACCTCAACATTTAGCATCCCACCCCAAAATTTAGCATCCTACTTCAATTTACATCTTATCTTCATTTTATATCTTACCCCAAAATTTAGCTTCTTATCTCCATTTTAGATCTTACCCCAAAATTTAGCATCTTACCCCGAAATTTAGCATCCCACCCCAAAATTTAGCATCTTATCTCCATTTTATATCTCACCCCAAATTTAGCATCTATTTCAGAGTCCTACCACCCTTTTACCCTGTCCAATTCAGCGGGAGAATTATCTCTGCTTTATGTTGTGGGACAAGTCTGAAATTTGAATAATCAGTTTTGGTTATTCTCATTGGAGGATATCCATGGTTTTCTCTGATTGTCTCACCCACTTCAAATTAGCACTTAGCTTTGTTCTAACTAGTATGAAGATTCACACCATACAGAGTGACAGTTATGCCTGGTTTAAAACATGTTAATTTTCAGGTAAACAGTATTTTCTATAGTAACCTTATTCTCATTCTGTGGCCCTGGGTATTAAGTAGTCTGCCCTTGACAACTCCTTCCAGGCCTTTTGTCTATCCTTTGCAAAAGAGGCTAAGCAAGTGTTTCTCGTGGATTATGTGGTTGCTTGGCACCATAAGGCATACACAGCAGTATGTTCACTGACATTGCTTCAAGACCAATTTTTAGTCTGTATGGCTTGTACAGGCTTCTCTTTATGTTAGTATGTGTCAAAATACACTCCAACTGCTGAATAAGGAGCCCTCAACTGACAGTCAAAAATTTGCCCAGTCCTTCTTATTCTTCCCACAAAAGTGGTGAAATCAAAACTTGTCTTGTTGGTTTCTGATATGTAACTGCACCCTGGACTTCCTGCTCGTCTTTCTAGTGAGATTCTCCTTCAGTGAAATCAGACTAGAAACACATTTTGGTTTATTCACTACCACCTCTTTTTTTTAGTAATTGCTGAGTGTTGGATGTTGGTAGACTATTTGGATCTTCTCCTTCCAAAGAAGGTGCTTACACTTCCAAAAGCACTTTTAGAATGTTGCACCTAGAGTACTTAACATGTTTTGACATGTTTTTTTTTACCTGCTTAATACTTAGCTCCTATACTTGCCTTCTGTTTAACATAAAATGCAACATAGTTCTAATTTTTGTGTTTCATGATTAACTCTTGGCTAGTTTATATCATTCTTTTGAGACTTTATGTACCTTGGCAGATGGTGCTAAAAATTCTGTGAATAGTTTAATTTAATTTCTTCCCACTTTCTTAGCATCACCCTTTGCTTTTTAATTATTTTGCTAGCTGATGCAAACTTATTTGCACATGCTGATGACACTGGACTGCGGTTACCAAATGAACTGATTTTAAATGGAAGATTCTTCAAGTATTTGTCAACTTCTTTATCACAAGTTGTTATATATACTACCCCACCCCATTCTAGTGCAGTGTGATAGGTATTCCTGAAATGTGTAGTTCCAATTACACTCGAAAGGAGAAACATAAGGATAAGATTTATCAGGCTTCAATTCAACAGAAATGTCGTTTTGTGTGGGATCCCTGCAGAGTTGGGTTCTTTGTCAACACAAATACTGGTCTTCCTAGTTTTATTCAGAGTTACATCATAATTTCATTCTCAGAATTGGCAAAACTTAGATGTGAAGTGCCATTTAAGATAACATAAGGCTTTCAGGACACTCTCTATTTTATGGAGTGATAGCTTAAGTTAGGGCACCTCATGGTGCTCAAAAATGATACTGTGTGTCCTAGATGAGATAAATGCATGAAGAGTTTAGTATTGACATAGTGGGAGCCCTTGAAAATCCACCACCTTTGAAGTCATGAACATATCAAAGCATATAGAACAGAATAGAATCAACTAGGTTGGAAGAGACCTCCAAGATCATCCAGTCCAACCTAGCACCCAGCCCTATCCATGTATTGCATGCATGAGATCATCTTCAGGAGTTTAAGCAGTGCAAAAACACAGCAATTTTTCTGTATACTAAAGTACTGGTAAAAGCAAACAATCCCAAGTAGAGAAAATTTTCATGGTTAAGTGTTTCAAAAATAGTATTCTTGCTGTCCTATCTGTTATCAGTGGCAATCTCTACACGTTGCAATCCTGTATTTTCTGCATCACTCTCTGCAGCATTTTGAATGTCATCTTATTAACAAACTGCATCTGTCAACATATAGAGTATTTTCACAAGGTCTTGTTGATGGCAGTGGTATCTGAATTTCTTAAAAGAACCCCAATACTTAAAGGGTATTAAGTTTCAACTGACTTTGTTACAAATTGAATTTATGAACCAAGTTTAATTCACCATGTTTTAATAATTTTTATCTGTCTGAAGGAAATTTTACTTATTTGGATTTCTTTATTTTCCCTAACATTTTAGAAGCTCCTAAAACCAACTTAATTTTGGAAATGTGCCAGTATGTGTGTGTGTATGTATATAAAATAATGTTTTAATCTAAGAATTTTGGTTAATCAGTCTGAAGCTTAGTTTTAATTTAGAAATAAACACACATTCCAACAAAAAAGTTATCACTTCTCTCTTGGCTCTAAAATCTCCTGATTTTTATCTATTTTTAGAACTTCCTATGATTTTTCAATAGCTGCCCTTTACATTCTTGTAACTCAAAACTTCTCAGTTTCCACTTCCACTGTCCCACTTCTTTTCAGATGTATAAAAGTAACCCTTTAACTCAACAGCAAAACAGTAATTTGTTTTACTTGGGCACAAGCAACATTTGCTGTAAACCAAAATAATTTGCCCAACAATTTTGGTATAGTTGCAGAGGTTTATGATTTTTTTTCTTTTAATAAAAAGGGAAAAGCTATATTTAGCTAGAATTACATTTACTGAACTGCAGCCTGAAGGTGAAACTAGTTTTCATTTTGAGGTTTCATTTTTCCTTGGCTGTAGTACTGGCTTGTAACATTTGCCTTACATGAAAAAGACCAAATTCATGTTGGAAGGAGAAACAAGTATCTTCTGAAAATTTCAAAGGGAAAATAAAGTCATCTTTGCATCCTCCCTTTGTCTGATATTCTGACTTCAACCTGCTGCTGAAAATAGTACCTTTCTGACATATCAAAATTAATCTCCATGCACACCAGTGTGGTGTAAGCTGTATTAGAACAAAACTGTAAGTGATTCTGCAGTTTACAGTGTGTGGTTCAATTCTACCATCACTAGTGGAAGGTTTTCCCCTACTGTGGAAGCATAAGAACATTATTCTATGTGTGCACAGAGTGTAAACATATAAAGACATAAACATGGGCAAATTAGGTGAATGGTTATTTGGCTTGACATTTGAAGACATTTCAGTAATATTCTAATTTTATATGTTGTGAACAACAGCATCTGAGGTTAACTCTTCACTTTATTTTCCAAGCAATGTTGCCTATCTCTTTTGAACATACATTTGTCCTTACATTTGGTATCATGGGTAAATTAAAACAATTTTTGTCTTCTTTCTATACCATAGTTCATTAGAGATCATATACTCAGAGACTTTATGTTGGTATTTTGACTTGCACCTAGTATTCTTTTTCTATTGGATTTTGTCTGGTTTTAAAATAGAATTATAGAATCAGTCAGGCTTGGAAGGGACCACAAGGATTATTTAGTTCCAATCCTTCTGCCATGGACCAGGACACCCCACCCTAGATCAGGCTGGCCAGAGCCTCATCCAGCCTGGCCTTAAACACCTCCTGGGATGTGACCTCAACCACCTGTCTGAGCAACCCTTTCCAGGGTCTCTCCCACTACCTCAGCCATTCTGAACACAATTTTTTAGTGTAGTCATTCCCTTCTCATTTATAGAGTTCCTGGTATCTTTTCCATGAACAAGGTTTAGATTAAAAAAAAAAAAAAATCTCTAAGTAGAAAGAAAAAATGAAAAGAACAAATGACAAAGCTTAAATGCATAATAAGATCCTTTGTGTTATCTCAGAAAGAAACATAATGGAAGTGTTACTTTTGCAAAGTCCCATGTTTTGGCATTTAAAACATTCTAATAAAATCTTTATGGGACACTGCCTTCATTTTTATACACACACACATTTTACTGGCAATATTGTACCTGCTTTGTCATTTTTACTTGGTCAAATGAAAGACCATATGTAGTTACAGTGAATAATGGGTTTGAAAATGTTGTCCTTCTTTTCCCTTTGTGACCCAGAAGTGTGTTCTTCCAGTCCAGCCTGTGGTTTGTCAAAGGCAGCTGCTTTGTATGATAGGCTTCCTCCACAGTAGCATGCATTCTTTCGTCTCCATTTTCTGCATACTTTATTTTACAGTTTCTTCACTGCTTTCTATTTATTGAGGCTCTTTTTTATCCTTTTTAAAGATGGATTTGAAAAGAGATTCAGTATCATGGTCATTACTGAAACATCACTAATGTAATCTCTTTTCATTTATTAATATGGTTTTTTTTCCCCTTGTTTTTGGGTTTGGTATTTATAAAAGCTTTTATTCTCCTTAATCCCTTTTGAATAAATAAAAACATACAGTACCAATCATGAGAGGGTTTTTTATCTTTCACTTTTTATTTCCTGATTTTCATCCAGGTTTACTGATCCATTAGCATGAGATTGTCATCACCAAGTTTCTCATGAATACCAGAAACTTATGTCTAAATGTTCTGCTCGACTATACATCCATAACCAAATGTGTTAACATCACAGAAGTGAATAAATGTTCAATTAATATATGAGATTGAGGGATCAGAATCTCTTGTAAGTAAAGGTTATTGCCAAATGGAACTGACCTTTAGCTAATATGAACTTCAATTTTAGTGTTTTTGTTCACCTAAATGAATTTAGTGTCCTAAACTGCTGTCATAGAAGTACGAGTGGAGTTAGATGCCTCAGAAGGTGTCCAAAGGTAGAGCCATTCTGCCTGAATCTATGTATTTGTTAGATGGATATGCTATTCTTCCGTGGGTATTTTCCCTTCACCATTTGCATTATGAGGAACTTGATTATTTCCTTAAATAACTACTTCACCAGCTAAAATTTGAGTGCAAATTAGCTGCTGGAGTCTGGCAGCTTGAGCTGATAGGACTCAACACAGGCAGAATATCTTGCTTAAGAGAAGCTTAATTTGCATGTAGATTACTCAAGATTTCTTCTCGGGTCCAGGTCATCCCTTTGTATACTGGCTGTTACTTGGTTTAGGAATTATACATGGCTCAAGCACCTGTGTTAAAAAAGCTAAGCAGACTCCCCTATCTAGGAAGTCAGCTGGAAAAGAATGAAACGCTGTCTTAAGCAGCATTCTGCTAGAGAAATTGGCTTCTTATGACTTATAGGGTTGGGTATTTTGCTAGATAAAAGCCCATCTAGATGGCCTGGTCTGAAGAGTGGTGGTGAATAGAGGTAAATTCACCTGGTGGCCAGTCACAACTGGTGTGCCCCAGGGCTCAATATTGGAACCAATTTTCCTTAATATATTTATCAGTGATTCAGATGAGGGATGGCTCAGGTGGCTGTGAAGATCAGCAGCATCCGGGCCTGTATCAGGAACAGTGTGACACACAGGAATCAATGATTGTCCTTCTGTACTCAGCACTGGGGTGAGGCCACACACTGAGTATACTGTCTCTGATTTTGGGCTTCTCACTACAAGAAAGACATTGAGTTGCTGAAGTATGTCTGTGGAAAGGCAGAAAAGCTGGTGAGGAGTCTGGAGAATGGGTATTATAAGGAGATGCCTAGGGGATGGGTTGTGTAGTCTGGAGAAAAGGAAGCTGAGGGGAGACCATAATGCTCTTCAAAAGTAGATACAAGAAGGTTGTAGAGAGGTGGCTGTTGGTCTGTTCTCCCTAGCAACAAGTGATAAGACAGGAGGAAACAGCCTCAGGTTGCACCAAGGACAGTTTAGTTTAGATATTCAAAGAAACCTTTTGATTTAAAGGGTTGTCAAGCATTGGAATAAGCTCTCCAGGGAGGTGGTTGAATCTGCATCCCTGGAGGTGTTTAAAAGATACATAGATGTGATACTAAAGGACATGATTTAACACCAGACTTGGTAGAGTTAGATAGTGGTTGGACTTGATAATGTTAAAAGTCTTGTCCAACTGAAGTGATTCAATGAAATCTAGTCACAGAGCAACTGGAGCTGTCATTTGAATTTCGGAGCCCACCCTTTATAGCTTGGCTAAGCTCAATGCATATATAAAGGATGGTACAAGAGATAACAATTTGGTGCAGAAAACTGTGGAAAAAATATTAAACAAGTCTTTCAGTTAAGCATAAAATTGTTTTCTGGCTTGAATCCATACAAGAAAGGCACACAGAAATGCCTACCATTTTATATTCAATCCATTATTTTTGGAATAAGAACAGCTGAAAGAACACAAGTCTAACTGAAGATGCATGTCCATGGCCTTTTATACGTGCTCACAATAGAAAGTGCTATTTTTTAATCCTCTGCAACAGCCTATCTCCCTCCATTTTTCAAGTGTGTATTGACATGCTGCTTTGCAGAAATCTTTCTCAAATAAGAAATGAGAATTATTGTCTTAAATAATTACAGTCAGAAAATACCACCCTTCCCCCCCCCCCCACCCTCCCCCGATTCCAAGCTATTAATTCGTGATCAGCAATGACTTGTTCTGTAGGGATTAATTTCAACACAGATTAATCTTAATGATTTTTTTGTTTAATTTTATGTTTGGGTAAATGACAGGTACAATGACTGCAGATTTAGCATCTGCTAGAAGACAACTCCTCTTGATACATATAAAAGGGCTGCATTGCCATAAGCCTCGAGGGTATCACTGGTTAGGCAGTGTTGCTAAGGTTCTATTTCTTGGAGAAGTATGAATTTCAGAAGCCTGCAAGAAAAAAGTCAGAAAATCATTTTGAAATGCTCTTTAAACACTCAAAACCTAGAAAACAAAGGCATCCATGCTAAATGCTGCCTTACAGTATGTGAAGACCTGGTTCAAGAATCTGGAACATATGACATCAGTAATAATGTAAAAGCTGTGGTTAAATATCTTTTTTCCCCCTTTTATTGTTTCACCCCTAATATAGTCATAGATATCCTATTCAGAAATGCAGCCTTCTTTATCACAGGAGTGGAAACATTGCTAATAGTGAATATAGGCATTTGAGACTGTAATGCTGTAGAAAGAATGAGAAAACCTCAAGAGAATAAAATAAATGAAGGAGAAAGAGAAATAATTAGTGCTGGTGGAAATATCCCTGCTCCTGGGACTTTCTGCAGAGAAGATTCATACTGGCATTGAAGAGGTATGTGTTAGCCAGAAATCTTGAACACCCACCCCAATTCCCAATGTCATTCATAACCAATATGGAGAATTACAAATAATGACTAACTGTTGGATGTTTTTACTGAGCTCTATTTTGCTATGATTTTATGCACTAGATGTTGCACAGCTCCAGTACAGCTTCAGAGAGGCAAGCGGATGAGGAGACAAAACACAGAAAGAGCTATTTAAATGATTTGATTATGTTGGGACTTGCACATGTGTGCATACAGACTCGAGAAGCTGATGTGGAGAGATTTGAGAGATGCGAATTCACAGCCCTATGCTTATCTGTTGTGCATTTTTATTACTGACATTTAAGAGCAAAGAATATTAACCAAAGCAGTGTCTCAAAAGGCTGAAGAAATGTATTTTGACTTCCTTGGGAAGGTGCTGTTAAGCACCAAGACAGTGCTTAAAAAGACAATCTAAACAGAATCAGAATATAACTGTTTCTGTTTCCTCTGGACAGATATCTTTAACAGATAGCTAGCTACTTCGAGGCAGGATAACAGCATTGGCACATGGCCATGGGAAGGCACTTAGGAGTATCAGTTTGCTAAAGACTTGCCTGTTGCTATGTAGATGCTGAGATGGCTCTTTTGTTTCATTTCACAAGAATGCATTTGGCCAAGCTAAACCTGAACTACTTTTTCTGGTGGCTGCGTGAGGCATAAATAAATTTTATTGTCACAAATGTCAATCTCCTTAACAAATCTTATCTAAGCAATCTCTTTCAAAGCAATATCCTTCCAGTTTGTACTTCTTTTCCCCTCAATTTCCCACTTAATTCAGTTCTGCCAGGTTTCTGAGTTTCCAGGACAATCTTGTGTTTTATTATCTCCTCAAAACCTTCGGATGACTTGCATCTTTTCTTTCCTTATGGCTTACTGAACTGATCTACAGGCTGTTCCTAGTCTGCCACATTGCAAAGGAAGATTCTGACTACAGCATAGATTTATTTGATTATTTTGGCATTAGCTATGCTAGGTGCTTCTCCTGATGGATAAACTTAATTTAGATAAGGTGTCTGTTGGAAGACTTTTATATTTTTTTTTTCCATATGAATTAAGAGACCCTGAATTATAAAGGCTAAAAAATGTGTAATACTTGGGTTTTGAGGAGTGACATAGAATCAAGTTGCACATTATTTGTGCTACAAATAGTTACCTTGTCAAAGATAAAGCCAGTACTTGGTGTCTGTCCACTGACTGTAGAAAGTTAAAAGCCTTGCTTTCTGCTTTGCTACCTAACCAAGGAGATTAGGCTGAAGGACAGGACCTTAGAAGGTGACATTAAAGTCCATTAGGACATAATAATGCAGTCTCACTTCTATGGATATCTGTCCTGGTTTTGCTGGGATGGAATCACAGGCCAGCCATGGACTGCAGGCCATTAGCATTTCTAAGTTATTCAGGACAGCTGATTTGAGTTGACTCACAGGTGTGTCCGTACCATGAGCATCACACTCAATAGAAAGAGGGAAGTTTGTTGAGAAGAGGTGGGTTCTCTTATAAGTCTTCTGTCATTTCTTTCTGCTCTTGAAGATTACCTTCCTGGAATTGTGACTGCTGCCCTTTTGCTGTGTAAGTATAACATTATATATCTTGCATTGATATTGGTGTTAACCTGGTTCTTGCATTAAACCTCTTTTTATTTTGAACTATCACTCTTCTGTCTTTTTCCTGATTCCCCTTCTCTGCTTGGGAGGGTCTTTGAGTGATAGAATAACTGCTGTGGTTTAGCCTCAGGTATGGACTGAATGTAAACATTATCACAACAGGATCAAGGCAGATGTGAAGGATGTAGATCTGTGAACATCTTTCAGTAGTTTGTTAATTTCCAATATGATTAATTTTTGAGCACGTGTGGCTGAGCAACTTATGAAGAAGAGTGATGTCTTGCACTTGCCTCTGTGTTAGTACAGAACTTTAGCAAGTGGCAGTAATGTTCAAATTGCAAATAGTCTCTCATGGAAAATACAGACAGCATGACCTAATTCAATAATATTGGCCTGTTTAATCCATACATCTCATTTTCAAAGGAACAAAACAAAGAGATGGTTGACAGAATCACAGAACAATAGAGCTGATAAGGGACCTCCAGAGATCATTGAGTCCAACCTCCTGCCAGGGCAGGATCACCTAGGGTAGATTGAACAGAAACGCATCCAGACAGGTTTTGAAAATCTCCAGAGAAGGAAACTCCACAACCTCTCTGGGCAGCCTGTTCCAGTGCTCTGTCACTCTCACTGTAAAGAAGTTTCTCCTCACGTTGAGGTGAAACCTTCTGTGTTCATGTTTGTACTTGCTGCTCCTAGTCTTATTGCTGCGGACCACTGAAAATAGATTGGCCCCAGCCACTTGACACCCACCCCTCAGATATTTATGTACATTAATATAATCTCCTCTCAGTCTTCTCCAGACTAAACAGCCCCAGGTCTCTTAGTCTCTCTTCCTAGGGGAGATGCTCAGGTCCCCCAGTCATCCTCACGACTCTCTGCTGGACTTTCTCCAGCAGGTCCCTGTTGCTCTTGCCACATTAAAAGCCTACAAAACTTTTCACTTCAGATGTTTATGAGTATCGTATCTGCTTGGTTAGTAGAACAACGCTTAACAGAAGAATTGGTAAGAAAAAGAATGCAGAGGAGCAATTTTAAAAGAGATTTTACAAAGATCAGTTTGAGAGTTTTGGCTGGAGATAACCAAATATATGTAATTATATACATATATATATACACACACATGCTATGATCTCCTTCTCTCAGTCTGGAGGAGAAAGATTTGTTCTTATATGTTTCCGTTTTGTGGAATTAAGGCACAAGTGGGACCAAATATAAAAGGCAAGACTATTTATTAAGGGATAAAGTGAACAGAACAGAGAAGGAGAGAAAAGAGGAGAGAGAGAGAAACAGAGGAAGAGAAGACAATAGCAGGAAAGGGATTATATTACTGTGACAATTGGAGTGTTACCTGCCACCCCCAGTCTGATGAAATCACCCAGACTAGACTCAGATGGCTGGAAATTAAGAAATGAAGTGTTATATTTACAGCTTAGCACAATATACAAGCAGCTATTTACAATACATACAGATATATACAGAAATATACAAGGTGAAGGTAATACAGAAACACAACAGCCCTCCCAGAAATCAGAGTGCCCAGGAGGGGCCCCCAACCACCCTTCCACCTTCTTTCCACCCCTCTACCTTATCCCAGCCTTTGCTTTACATGCAAGGTGAGGTTGCAAGATCAGCCAGGAGGATTAGAAAATAGAAGAATTAGTTACACAGAAATCATGCTAGGGAGAAAGGTACAGGTACCAGCTGCAAGAGAGAGCCACTGTGTTGCCTATGTTTTGTGTTCTTGTTTTCATGCATCTCAGCAAGCCTATGAGTGAAATAGGTTATACAGAACTATACAGAGACTGTTAAAGTAATTTCTCTATGGTGTTACCCTCAAGCATTGTTGCTTTGTTGAAATTATCCTTCCATTCATATAACATAATACTTTCTTTTCCCTCTTCAAGAGGAGAAAAGAATGTTGAATCTAAATGATGATAATCTTTACTACCTTGTACTTCCATATCTTTGAACTGCATTAAAAAGGAGAAGATGTTAGATATGAAATATTCATCAGTTTCAGGTTTCTGAAATATACTTAATCATGAAATAGGTTGTGAGCCTGCAAGCATACATCTAAACAAATGGAAAAGAACAGTTCCATTTCATCCAGTAATACTGAATTTATTTGTGTTTTTTAAATCTAAGACTGCACAATGCTTTTGTTTTCCTCCCAAACGGATGGTGACTTTGGGATTGGAAGAAGAAGGCTTATGAAACAGAAAAAATATTACATGTTGTAGAGACAAAAGTTATTCCATCTCTGCTTCTGCTCTTTCACACGATAGCTACCATTTAGGATCTGCAAAACTGTCATAGAATGGTGGTATTTTAGTGTGGGGGGTTTACTGGGTTTTCTGTTTGTTTGAGATGGTTTTTGTGTGTTCAGTTGGTTTTTTTTCAGAGCTTTTAAAACTTACAGTCTTAGTTTTACCTTTACTTCTCATTCTTTCAGCTGAGCATAGTGAAACATAAAAGGTGTATTTTCAGATCACAAGGAAAAAAGAAGAGTAGGGTAAGGGGTGACCTCGTTGCTGTCTATAACTACCTGAAGGGAGGTTGTAGCCAGATAGGGTTGGTCTCTTCTGCCAGGCAACCAGCAATAGAACAAGAGGACACAGTCTCGAGTTGTGCCGGGGGAGATTTAGGCTGGATGTTAGGAGGAAGTTCTTGCCAGAGAGAGTGATTGGCATTGGAATGGGCTGCTCGGGGAGGTGGTGGAGTCTCCCTGGAGGTGTTCAAGAGAAGACTGGATGGGGCACTTTGTGCCATGGTCTAGTTGAGTGGATAGGGCTGGGTGCAACCTGGTTGATTCTATGATTCTTCTTCAGGATGGATTTACTCTTTTAAAAATTGTAGGAGTGTATTAGTTTCTTAATGGACTAAGAATTCACATGATACTCTCTTTGTCTCCCTTTTTGTGGAGTCGTCTGTGCCGCTGCTGCATTTTTGTTGTTGGTAACAGAAACCTCTAACCTGGCTGAAACAGTTAACATTTTAATTTTTCTTGTATAGACTGTAGTTCCACTTGGAAGCAAAAAAGATACAGTTTCATTATTCATGCAACTTGCTTCTCTATACTTGCATGTTTTATTTTAATTTTGATTCAACTATTGCATCAGTATTACTATACTGCTGCAGTATTTACATTATTACGGTGCAGAATGCTTGAATAACATAAAATTATTTTTGAGGGGAAAACATATTTTTTTCCTATTGTAAAAAGACTAGAAGACTTAAATTTTTACATTATTTTATTGCTTCTCCAGATGGTTTCCTTCAAATGCAGTGAGCTAGTGTGCACAGTATGGATAAATGCTAATAAGAAGCTGAAGCTGTGATGAGGGTCTGCTCTTTCAAGCAGAGAAATGGTTAATGTAGGCACTGGCAAGACAACAGATGGGATGATGAAATGCAGCTGCAAGGGATAAATGCACTCAGGAGAAGGCTGCAGAGGAAGTGCCTAAGGAAGTAGGGAGAGCACTTAGAAGAGTTCTGCTAGAAGGGCATGCTGTGAAGCTCAAGGTGATGTGAGTCTCTGAAAGTAGGAAATAGGAAAACAGCTTCTGCGTGAAGGGGGGGAAATGAAGACAAACTTTTAGGAACGGATATGAGGATGTTTTTTCCTAGCAAGGCTGCATATGGCAAAGTCAAATCCTGGAACCTGTTTGTAGAGCATGGGTGAGGGTTCATGTCTCAACCTACAGAAATCATCTATGTGATAGAAGTTAATAACAGTTGAGCTTGTTGGTGTTGGCCCCTTTTGTCAATTAGAAGAAACAGATGCTTTTAGGGTATGATTCATCTGACCTATTTTGGACACCTGCCTTAGAAGGAGATGAATCATGTCCTAGAACTGTTTCTTTCTCTCTATTGACTACAAAAAGAGCCTAGGGTAACTAGCTCAGATTTAAATACCTCTTGCCTTGGCCAGATACATGGTATTCTCTGGGACCATTTATAAGTGCTGTAGTTAATGACTGAATGTTGTCATTGTGACAGCTCTAAGGCATGAGTACTACAGCAGTTTCTCTGAGTTTAACTCTTACATCACTGCAGTGTATTTATTCTGTCTGAATGGTGAGTGTCCATGTGTCTTAGCGCACACAAGCTTGGAAGGAACATGTCAGTTTTCACTGTTTGTTGACTTGCTTAATGTGACATCACTGTGGAACAATCTCCCAGTTATGAAACCAGGAGATAAATTTTGCTGAGGCCTTCAGCTAGTATAAATGATGGCAACCTTCAAAAATCTTACTAGGAAATTAATGATTGTTCTTTTAGAGTAAGGTTTTATTTCGTAGTAAATAAAATACTGTTCTAAGCCTCCAACAATAACTGAATGTTGAATAGATGTTCATCAAATGTCAGACTAATGTACTCAATAAGACCTAAGCATTGTTGAAAAAAACACTTTAACTCCTCATTCTGGCATTACCCAAAGGCTGGATATTAGCAAATGACTTCTGCAACCACGATAACATTCGTTATTGATTTAACCATTTCTGTGCAGTATCACAATATAGTTAAAAGCCAGGGATTTTGAGGTTCAGCATCATTATAGCTGTGTATATAGTTTTTAGAAATATAAGTTTGAGTCTCTTATTGTGCTAAGAAGTGAAATCTCTTCTAATTCCTGAGGACAAGCTTAAAATCACTGTAATTCCTCTGTAAACTCAGCATGAGTCAAAGTTAGCATATCTCCTTTTTTTCTACAGTAAAAGCTTGGATGTGTCAATACAACAGAGTTGGCTAAAGGAAGTTAAGAAATTTAGGCCAGGATACAGATCTATACTTATTCTTCACCTCTTCTGGAAGCAGATATTAGTGACTTTTCAAAGATAGCACTATGTGAGTTTAACAATTAATGGCATTATGAATTTTATAATTTAGAAAAAAAAGTGCATTTTTATATTAATTTTCAAATGATTTCATACTGAAAGTACAGAAAAGATAATTTTTCAATGCCACCATTTTTCATTAAACTTCCGTTCAACACACCAAAACACAAAGTAGCAAATGCCTTTGCCATCAGGATATTTTTTTGGCATTCAGTCTGTTTTGCATATATTCAGATACTGTGCTTTTCTTTTGCAGGCAATTAAAATGACTCAGAGAGTTAAGGTCTTTAATGATTAGTACAGGAGTATGCTTGAAGAATTTGTCCTAAGAAGAGAATTTAAATTAAGCACTGTTTTTATTCAACTAACCTGGAATTGAAAGAAAATTACCTTAATGGCAGATTTAGATTATTACCTATACCTGTTTTTTGTGTATTTTATTCTTCTTTGTTGCTAAATGATAGACTAAATGATCTTTAATGATCCTTCCAGTTCTATGTTTTCATGATACTACCAGATAAGGGGAAAAGAGCACTGAAGTGACACAAATGAGTCTGCTCACTTGCTGTGCTTGTATGGGCACTGAAGCCCTCTTAAAGATGGAACAGAATTCCCCAGTATTCTACAAGAGGGAAACCTGGTTAGGAGGGTTGTGGTTTAAGGGCTGGCAGGTGGATTCTAGAACTCCAGTGGGGTCTCCAGGTCATGTTATATCTTCTCCTGTCCTGCTTGTCCTTTATCTAAGGGGACACGAAGGTGCTTTGGGGTTTCTTCCCTTTCACCTGCTACTGGAACCCTGGTCGTGGTCAGGCCTGCAACCACATGTGGGGAAATCCACTGCCATCTGAGATTAGGTTTTGTATATCTCTGTATGGACCCCTTCACTCAACACCTCTATACATGCTTTTTCCCTTAATATCTTTTATTATCTGTTAAAATTACTTTCTTAACTTCCAATTCTGTTCAAGCTCTTTTGTTTACTTCCCCTGTCTATCTTTTCCCTGAGGGGGTAGAGGGAGAGAAAGGTAATCCAAATTCTGTCCTTTGAGGTTCTTGCCCTGAAACTGTAAATGGTGACAAGGAGGAAATTTCAGAATGATCCAAAACTCTGTTTATTGCTTACTGTATCTGCCGTATATGCTAAGGTGTCTTTACATTCCCAAGCTCAATGAAACAGGCTTGGACTAGTGGTGTTTAGCTGATATGAACAAATTATTAGAAATAAAATAGAAAACTTCCCAAATTACAAATCATGTCTTGCTGTGGAAGTCAGGTAAAAGGGATAAGGTTATTTGATGAAAAGATGAGAGGGAGAACTCTTCTATCCAGCCAAAACCAACCAGTTAAACAAGGCTGCCTAGAGCTTAAATTGAAACTGCTTGAGATTAGGTCCCTATTTTCCTCTTGTATGAATAAAAGGCAAAGCCAGAAGTGCTTCTGGTAAAGCTAATACTGCCTTTTTAAGGCTTATACTGTTTTATCTACTCTGAGCTGTTAATCACATTTGATACTTTGCTTAAAGTCTGAGGCAGAGGTTTAAAAGAAAAATAGCAAAGATATGTGGGATGAGCTTCTGTGAAGTAAAGACTATCAGCTTACTCTTTGTATCGACATTTTTCTGACAGTGCAGCTGTGCATGTTGTATCTGTGCATCTTTACTGTTATTAAATACAACTCATCAATAAGACAATACTACTTTTGAACTCTGACTTAATTAAGGGAAATCAACAAATATTAGGGGTTGGAACAGACCTCTAAAGGTCATCTAGTCCAATCCTCCCGCTAGAGCAGGAACACCTAGAGCAGGTTACACACGAACACATCCAGGTGGGGTTTGAATTTCTTCAGTGAAGGAGACAGCACAACCTCTCTGAGCAGCCTGTTCCAGTGCTCTGTCACCCTTGCAGTGAAAAAAAATATCCTTATATTCACATAGAACATCCTATGCTCCAGTTTGCACCCAGTGACCCTTGTCCTATCATTGGACATCACTGAGAAGAGACTGGCTCCATCCTCCTAACACTTTGTGTGTTTATAAGCATTAATGTGGTCATCTCTGTCTCCTCTTCTGCAAGCTAAAGAGATCCAGCTCCCTCAGCCTTTCCTCATATGGCAGATGTTCCATTCCCTTAACCAGCTTTGTGGCTCTGCATTGGACTCTTTCAAACAGTTCTCTGTCCTTCTTGAACTAAAGCGCTCAGAACTGGACGCTATTCCAGATGTGGCCTTACCAGGACAGAGCAGAAGGGAAGGGAACCTCTCTGGGCCTACTAGCTACATCCCTCCTTATATATACCAGCATTCCATTTGCCATCTTGGCCAGAAGGGCACATTGCTGGCACATGTTCATCCTGTTGTCCACCAGGACTGCCAGGTCCTTCTCCTCAGAGCTTCTCTCCAACAGATCAGCTGCAACCTATACTGGTATATGAGGCTGTTCTTTCCCAGATGCAAGACTCTACACTTGTCCTTGTATTTCATAAAATTTCTTCCTGCCCAACTCTCCAGCCTGTCTAAGTCTCGATGAAAGGCAACACAGCCTTCTGGTGTGCCAGCTACTCCTCCCAGTTTTGTGTTATCAGCAACTTGCTGCCAGTGCACTCTGTTCCCTCATCCAGGTTGTTGATGAATATATTCAATAGCACTTGTCCCAGTGCTGATCACTGAGAGACTCCACTAGATATATGCCTCCAACTAGACTCTGTCTCACTGACCCCAAATCTCTGACTTATTTCCTTTAAACAGTTCACATCCACCTCGCTGCCTGATAGTTCAGACCACACTTGCTGAGTTTAGCTGCAAGGATGTTGTGGGAGGCACCCTCAAATGGTTTCCTGAGGTCAAGAGGCAAACTAATTTATTACTTTGATCACATTAAGATGTGATCTGAATATGCAAAGTAAATATGGGAAATTACTAATTTCCATTCCTTTGTTTGAACAAATAGTTGTAATTCAGCATTATCCTCATTTCTGTAAACCATTTCTGCATTAAGTTCAATGTATGGATGCTAAATAAACCTCATATCTGGGATCTTGGATGCTTGTTCATATCTATGTGCATATATATATATGTATTTCACATGAGACTTCTGGTCATCTTTAAGACAAATTTAATTTTCAATATCAAATCTCTATTTTCCTTTCATTATCGTATCTGAAAAAGGTATCTTTGGTACCTAGGGGTATCCACACTGAGGAAACAAATAAGAGGTAGTAGCTAAAACTTCTGAAGATTTGAAGCTACATCCTAATAATTTGTATTCTGGGAAGTTTATTGGCCTGTATGCCAAAACCTTGCATAAACTCTCTGTAGTGGGTCAGAAACTTTCCCCCACTACCACTGTTGAAATTTACCAGACCAGCTCAGATGGTTTGGAAGTAAGATAAAGCTATAATTACAGCAAAGCTACATTTACAAGCATATATACACAATATATTTACAAGTATTTACAGCTGTGTACAAGTAAGAAATAATACAGAAATCCATACTTTCTCCTGGACAAAGAAAACTGCCCAGAAGGGGCTCAAAGCTGCCCTCTCTTTCCCCCTCTACTTTCCCAGACAAACAAAAACATCCAGCAAAGCTTACATTGTTATTTGTTAGTGGAGAGATTGGAGTGGAATGAAGGAGAAGCGAATAGGAGCAGCGTCGCAGAACAGAGTTGGACATATTGTTTACATTTTGGCTTTTTATCCCTCTCAGCAAACCAATGAATGATACAGACTTCATCATTATTTTCTTTTTACAACCAATGATCTAATTTCTCTCATAAAAATCATAGAATCAACCAGACTGGACGAGACCTCCACCCAGTCCAACCTATCGCCTAGTCTATCAACTAGACTATGGCACTAAGTGCCTCATCCACTCTTTTCTTGAACACCTTCATGGAAGGTGACTCCACCACCTCCCTGGGCAGCCCNGTATCTGTCACTTGTCCTTGTGATCTAGGAGCAGGGGAGGAAAATCTGTGAAAATTATTATTTGTGATTATGCAGATTTCAGTCACTGCTGTGACATGGCACTGCTAGGTGGCCAATTCTGGTTTTATGCTTTGACATAAATGACTGAAATGTGATTTCATGTAAAAACAAAGGAAAGGCTTAGCAAAAAGAAGTCTAAGTTGTGTCTTCTTTTTTTTTTTTTTTTTTTTGTGATGTTTTGGAACAACTCCATTTTTTGGTGTGTTTTTGTTTTTTTTGTGCTTTTGTTTGTTTCAGTTGGTTGTCAGACATTCCCTGTTTGGTGATGAGAGCAATCACTACCATTGCTGTACTGCCATACACACATAACAGCAGCTTTATAGGTGTAAATGGCATAATGCTATAGTGCTGAGAAACGTGATTTTGGCAACTGGATCTTATGTGGAGTAGCATAAGTTTTTATAATAGATGAATTTATTGCTAGACTAATTATTAGATTGTTAATTTTCTATTAATATATCATTAGATGAATGTTACATCTTTGCAAAATCAGCCATCACTGAACTTTCCCTTGCATTTTCCTTTTTGAATGGAAATAGTTTTGTCTGTCCCATGCTATGTTATTAAAGAACATAAGCTAAATTAAAATTGCACCTAGGCTGAGAGCGTTCATGGCACTCAATGGACTTTTTGCGGTTTGATTCCGAGTTCTTGCTTGCTAACAAGATTAAAGGCATATTAAGATGTGTATTTTTTGGGGGTGGAAATTATAAGATTAAAAAATAAAATTGCTTTCAGCTGCAGATCTTTTGAGCCACAAATTTATCGCACAGTGTGGTGTCTCTTTTAACGTTGTTACTATAGTCTGGCTAGGCAATGAGCTGTAGCAACAGGGAAGATGAGTGCCTACTGCAGGATTCTGAAAGATTGAGCTTAAATAGCAGGAAGGGAGGTCTGAGCCTCAGTCATCAGCACTGTCCTGTGAGAGGAGTTGTGTGTCTTTGGTGAGAGGCTGCTGACAAGCAGTAGCTGTAGAAATGGAAGCATGGAACATCACTCTTGGGAGAAATGAGCTTTCCTTCTTCCCACCCCATCTACATGCCACAATATTTTCTTACAGTTCTGGAATAGATTACTTTTACTGAGAGCTTTGTTACACATTTATGGTCTTGTGCAATTTGATAACTCCTCTAGATAACAGAATAACTTTTCACAATATAGGCATATTATTTCAGAAAATTGTCAGGGTCTCAGGAGACTTCATTGGTATTTATAAAATGACTTTAAATGTTCCTTTGAGAGGTATTTTACATTGTTAGCTGTTATGGAACACACCCTCCTACCTCCCTCTATCTCATACCCCAAACAAACATCTCTACAGTGGCAATGAGGAATTTCCATCGCATTGAGAATTTTTTCCTCAAAGGACTGTGTCATCCCTGTCGTGGGATTCTGTGTCATTATTCAAGTCTTGCATCAGTCTGTACATCTGCAGTCAAGTCTGTACATCAGCACAAGACCCTGATTTGGGATTGAGCTAAAAAGGCTACATAGCTTCTTTTTCCTACTGTTCAGTCTCCATCCACATTAAACTTGTCTTACTGTTGTTCCTGGTGTGCTGTACCACAGGGAGAAAAGATGTAAAAGGTGCAGTTTAAATTGCTACCCTCACCCATGAGACAGACCCCTAAGACATCCAGCTGAACATCTGGCTGGTTTTGGGTGGTTGATCTTTTAATAGCTGCCAGCCTTTGCCTTGCCACTCACTCCTTCTTTCATACAAACAGAAACCAGATTCATTATCTTCCATTTGTTCTAGTTGTGTTATTCAGGATTGGTCACTGAACTTTCTAGAGTGCATCTCATGTTGTCTTCATTGCATGCAAACAATATGTGTGCGTGTGGAGTACAGGGAACTGGTAACTGTCACTTCATTTTAGGTTATGCATCTTTCAGAGATTTTTGATTGCACTTTTCAGCTTCAACACGGAGCTAAGTAAGCACTTTCTAAAAGCATCATTTTAGGTTAAAATCAATGGGAACAACATAGAAGCCAATATCAAGACTATAAATGATCCAAATCCAAATTAGAAACCCCTCTCTGCATTTTCAGAAGTCTTGGATGTACAAATATTGTGTCTTGGGCAAATAATATTGTGAAAAATGGATGATGCTTTTCAATGTATTCTTTCATGTGTTCTCCAGTTTGTACTTCTACAAAGTATGTCTCCTTTTTATAGTTTTCTTTTGTTCAGTTATTTCACTTTATAGACCCTACTAGCCAGGATAGTACTTCTTTAAAGAACTCTTAATTAATGATATCAGGAAAGAGTTTTTATTCTATTAAGGAACAAAAGGAAATAGAAATTACATTTCCATCTTTAGTAACTGTAGGACAGTGTTTTTGTAGATTTTAGCATTCATTGAACAACAACCATCTACAAATTAAGAGTAAAGGAAACAGATATTGCCTAGCTGCAAGAAGTCTGAAAATCCTCCCTTTTTTGGTCCACATGAGGCTTTACACTGTTTCAAATAGGGTAAACCATAGGAGAGATTAAATGTTACAGAATTACAGAATGAACCAGGTTGGAAAAGACCTCTAGGATCATCAAATCCAACCTATCACCTAGCTCTTCTAATTAACTAAACCACAGCACGAAGTGCCTCATCCAGCCTCCTCTTAAACACTTCCAGGGATGGTGACTCCACCACCTGCCTGGGCAGCCCATTCCAATGCTAATCACTCTTTCTGTGCAGAACTTCTTCCTAATGTCCAGCCTAGAGTAGTTAGTAGAGCCAATAACATAACTCAAATATCTGTCTAGAATCATCGCATAAATACCTTAGACAATGCAGGTTGCCCCTGAATGACTGCAATGGTTCTAGGAAATAGAAGTAGTACCATTACTAACAGATACTGAAAATCAGTGCCAAAATGAAAAATCTTTAGCACTTAGAAAGTGATAACATTAAAAAAAAAAAAAAGTCATTAAGACTCAGCAATAACTTTTCTCAGGGTGGAAGATCTTTGTCTTCCAATAAATTTAAAAGACTCACCCATTCGTTTTAGTAAAAGATTCATAACCATTCATTACTGTGAGGACTGAGCCATAAATTCCAGACTAATTTTAGTTGGTAGTCAGTAGGAAATCTTCTTTTTTTTTGAGCATATATGTGTTGAATTATACAGCTGATCCCACAATATTGTTTGTTTTTGTTTTTTTTTTTTTCAATTTCAGCTTGTTTTGGTGATTTAATATTTTTCATTAATTGCATTTCAGCATATTTATTCTGTTTTTAACAAACGTGTTTTATTGCATAATAATGTATCGTACCTGCGGTTGCAGTGTTTATTAGGATTGAAGTTCAGATCCAAGTATTCGTACATTTATTTTTAGGACAAGATAGCATTCTTGGAGAAAGATCAAGTAGGTGACACGAGAAATTGTCCTGGGTTAGGGTGGATCCCTCCCCTGGTAGAATAAACTCACCACAACACAGATTTTTTTTTTTTCTGAAAGTAAGGGAAAGATGAAATTGTATTTCTTATAGTGTAAGTCTAACAGTATAAAGAGAAATGAACTACTAGAGAAAAAAAAAATCATAACCTTAAGGGAGATGGGGAAGGGGTCAAGCGGCAGCAAAGCAGCAGCAGCCAAAACAGCAGCCGGGGAAGATAGCAGGCAGGCGCAGCTGAAGCAGCCAAAGCCAGCAAGGGGAAAGAACAGGCTGTGCTTCTAGGCATAAAGCTCTTGATGCTCCAATGAAATTATATTAACTCATCTATTGTTGCCATTATATGGCCTGTCCCTGAAATGTTCACATCTTCCCTGTGTCTGAGCTAGAAAATCAGCTCAAACTGCCACAGAAATACATATAGTGTGTCATCTAGTGCAGTATCACGTCTCTACTTGTTTGCTGTAGCAGTTGCTGGAGACAAGACAATTGTGCTTTGAGCCTTCTTTTCACTTATTGTCACAAATTTCAATAGTCAAAATTCTGGAGGCTTTCCTTTCATACTTCTGGCCTGACAAAACAGTCTCTAAGGCTTTGGAGAAAATATGTCCTTGAAACCTAAAATGAAATAGATATTTCCTTAGGCAACATAAGCTGTTTCTTAACATTCTGAACTTTTCATCACCTAGGAATAAAGCAATCTTAGAGACTAGTATTACACTAACCCTAATGTGTTGTTATAGTATCTGATGTAAATGTAATCTGTTTTCAATTTCACTGCTCTATTCTCAGGGCTGTAAGTTCATCTGGATATGATTTATCAAATCAAAATAGCATGTTTCTTCTGGCTTGTTATGAAAAGACAGGGTGACTTTCCCCCCCTCATATGTAATTAATTTGTTTCATACAAATGTAAAACTTGAAGGAATTTTCCAGGCTCAGGTGGAGCAAGCACATGTTAACAAGTGAGTCAATGCACAACAGCAGTGGGCTTTTTGTTTCTTTTGTTTCTAGCTTGCATTAAATGTGACCCATTGAAGCCCAAGGCAGGGAGATAAAAACAGGCACTGCGGTCAACAGGTAGTTATTAGTAGTACACAAAGACAAACCCGTCTATTTTTAAAGAGAGTGTTTTTATAAGCAGACACCAAGAGGGCCAGCTTGCTTTCAGAATAGGCTTATACTGGACAGCAGATAAGTACTTGCGAAAGAGCTGCATTTCACAGAGCTGATTTATCTTTCTTCCAACAGTGCGTTCACAAGGGTAAGGAGGGGACAGGTGCTTTGGGTGGATTTGAAAAGAGGACTGACTATTCACTTCTGTTTATGTTCTGAACACTCGGACCTCTGGGTGCTTTGGAGGGAGAAATGTGCTAATTTATCCCTCTTTCTTGAAGCAGTTGTTGCTCTTTTCCCACCTCTAACCTACTTTTTTGGGTCATAATTTGGAAATAAGCCCAGTAAAGATAAAGCTTATTCCCATAAGGAAGCATCCACCTGCCCTTCTCGTGTTAAAGCCATCTTGCTCCTTGTTATTTTTGAAAACAAAATCAATGTTTTTGGCCTATCCCTGAAGATATCTGCAACTGCTTGTGCAAACCAAGTTAATCCTAAAGTCAACCTTAATATAGTCTTACATGGCTGAAACTACATACCACTTCATAGCCCAGCATTAAATCAACTTCATAATCTCCAGACAAGGAATTACTGATAGGCATTGTTTATCCATGTTTTCATAGGGCTTTCCACTAGTTTGTGTCATCAGCACTTGGACTGACAAATACAGAAAAGAAGTCATTTATGGAGGAGCATCAGCTACAGAATAAAATGATAGAATCATATAATGGTCTGAGTTGGAAGGGACCTCTGAAGGTCATCTATTCCAATCTCCTCTGCAGTCAGCAGAGGCATCCTAAATTGGATCAGGCTGCCCAGAGACCTGTTGAGCCTCACTGCATATCTCCAGGAATAAGGTCCCAGCCACCTTTCTGGGCAATCTGTTCCAGTGTTCCATTACCCTCATGGTAAAGAAGATATTCCCTGATAATACTAACTCCATACAATCGCTGTAATTTTGAAATGGTTCATTTTTCATTGCAGTGATCAGTGTAAAGCAGCTTTCAGAGTGGAAAGATGAAAATATATATTTACTGAGATTTAACAATCACGGTGTACCTGAATGCCTATTACAGTGTCTCATATGGAATATGCAAAGAAATTCTAGTTTTAAGTGCTTTGTCATATTTTCCTTTTGATGTAAAAGCCTTCTGCTTCAGGCTAATATGTAATAATATGGTTATTGACTGATGGAAACTATCTAAATAGGTTTCACTGTTGAAATAATCTGAGAAAATAATTTTTGTGTGTCACCCCACTGGTCCCATTCCTTGTGCTGAGTGCTGAACAGTTGGTGGCTGGCATCTTCTCTTGGCTTCCTTTGGGGAGGGACTGGGAAGGTGGCTGGGGATTACTCAGGCTCCTACAGCTGGGTTCTTGTAAGATGTGAGTGAAAACACTGTCTGATCTGTCACCAGGTACGGTCAATGATATGACTCTTCTAGGTAGTTCAAACCCATCTGTATTGTCTTTATTTGCCATTTTATCATCATTACTTCTCCATCATTTTATCATAATTACTTTTATCATCATTACTTCATCATAATTGTGTCATCATTTATTACATCATTACATATGTAGTCATATATTTACTATTTGTGTTTTGCTTCTGTTTTCCCCAAGAATATTTTTATCTGATGAGATTTGGTTTTGAGGTGAAGGCAGACCACCATAGATTAGTTTGAGCTGTCACCAAATCATACCTTGAATCAATTCATCTACTCTCTCAGGATTTCTATACTGGCTTGGCTTTTCTCCTTTCTTATGCTCTTGCAGAAGTACCTGTACAGATAGATATACCTATTCTCTTGGCTACACGCAAGTTGCACAGAGCCTATGAGATGGAGACATTGATAGGAAGTATATTAAAATGGAATAAGGTAAAATTCTATGTGTAGCTTAAACAGAGCTAAGTTAGTAAAATACAGACTGCTGATGTCCCCTCATGTGGCACACAGCTTGTGCTCACTTAAACAATGAAACCACCACACTGATCCAGCTGAAAATGCTGAGCAGAAAGGGGATGGACATAGGTTGATGGTGGCTGAGCTGCATCAGGACCTCTTGGTGGCTGATCCTTGTTAGATGTGCTGCAAGGTGGCTGAGTTTACTGTATCATCGCATTGTGGATGTATGAATTGCCTGCAAGTATCTATGAAGCTCTAAATTCACATCAGTCTCACCAGCTCTTTTTTGTAGACAAGCCTTCAACCTTATTACAGCACCTTTTGTGAAAGTGGGGAGAGCAATGTGTGTTTCAGCAGGATGTTGTAAGTTCACATCTGAAAAGACTTTTGAAACTTGGATGAAAAGTCAAATTTAAATCCATAAAAATCTTATAGATTGTGAAACTGAGACTTTGGGGAAGGTGGGAATTCATGTCTGAATTTGCTGTTATTCTAATTGGAGTTATTGCAACCTACCTGTATTTAATGGGTAGGAAGTTGTATTTAATGGGTAGGGGTTGCTGTCTAGAACTACCTGAAGGGTGGCTGTAGCCAGGTGGGGGTTGGTCTCTTCTCCCAGGCAAGCAGCAATAGAACAAGGGGATACAGTCTCAAGTTGTGCTGGGGGAGATATAGGCTGGATGTTAGGAGGAAGTTCTTCACAGAGAGAGTGATTTGCCATTGGAATGGGCTGCCCAGGGAGGTGGTGGAGTCACCATCCCTGGAGGTGTTCAAGAAAAGACTGGCTGAGTCACTTAGTGCCATGGTCTAGTTGACTGGATAGGGCTGAGTGATAGGTTCGACTGGATGATCTTGGAGGTCTCTTCCAACCTGATTGATTCTATGATAATTTCAACCCACCACATTGTGTTAATATTTGTTATTTGTAAAGGGTAATGCCATAGTTCCCTTGTGTAGCTGAGTTAATTTATTGCACGTGATCTTTAAATTGCCTAGCAGGCTAGGTGAATGCAAGCTGTAGAGATAATTGCTTGCTTGGTGGTCTCACCTTAGTGCTCTTTCTTTCAGATCTCAGGTTTTGTATGTGTCTTCCAAGGTGTTTAATATTTTAAAAAGTGGAAGCTACAACAATATGTAAGGTGAGCTGACAGTAATAATCTGAAAACGCTGTCCTTTTCTTGTGAGCCCATGCATGTTTGCTGGTACGAAATATCACCTTCCAGTTTCTTTAGTAGAAAAAAGAATGCCCTGTGGAAGGAATTTTTGTTGCCAATTAATACTTTCATATCAGGCCAAGCTGAAGAATGTTTTTAGTAGTTTATATAATTTATTAATTAATCATTTTTTTGTCTTTTTGGTGAAACATGGGGAGGATGTTAGGAGGAAGTTCTTGACAGAGAGAGTGATTTGCTGTTGGAATGGGCTGCCCAGGGAGATGGTGGAGTCACCGTCCCTGGAAGTGTTCACGAAAAGCCTGGATGAGGCACTTAGTGCCATGGTCTAGTTGAGTGGCTAGGGCTGGGTGCTAGGTTTGGATTGGATGATCTTGGAGGTCTCTTCCCACCTGTTTGATTCTATGATTCTATGGAATATATTTGTTACAATATAGATTCTCTAGGGGAAAAAGGATATAATTTATATATAAGCATTTTTAAGAGGCTATAGAGATATAAATGTTTTACTGCATTGAGTTTTTAGGATGATGGTGTACTTACCAAATCTGTCTTGAATATCCAAGGAAGCATAGCCTAGTAAAACATACATGTCTTATTAGAAAACAAGTTCATTAAATGTAGGTCACTTTATTTCTGCAATTGACATGAAGTAGACAAAGAGATATATATTCCTTTTGCGCTCATTCCTCAACAACATGTAATTTGGATAAGAAAACTGTCATATTTTACTACTATTCATTTCAATGATCCTGAAGGTTTGTTTTAAATATTTTGGGAGGCAAAAATCAAGCTTATTTTTGTTTTACTAAAACACAGCATTTCAGATGCGATGACTAGAAAGCTGTTATTTCTCTTGTGTAAGAGCAACAAACTTCAATCAGACTTTCACCCTTTTTTTGTTTGCTTTTTAATTTTGTTTTGGGGTTCTTTTGTTGTTTTTCAAATTCTTGTAGGTGTCAGTTTTTGGAAAAAAAACACAGTAGTTACACATTTTTAATTCTGGTGAAAGAATAATCGCTTCAGCTTCAGACAGAAAAATACCTCTTGTAGTAGTGACTCACAACTTCTAAGGGACAGTTTCAGGTAGCAGGACATCTGAGTCATTGTGTTTTGAATTACTGGACATTTGATATGATTTATTTATTTACCTGTGGTACCAGGGAGAATCTTTGATTGCAGCACCCTGTGTGAAGTTGTCAAATTTTTCAGGATGACATTTTTGTNATGTGAAGTTAAATTCACTGAGTTGTCAAATTTTTCAGGATGACATTTTTGTGCCCTAATCTCTCATTAATGAAAATCTCCACTTCTAGCTAGCGTTGGTGAAAATTCACGTGTAAATAAATCAGTGACACAAATGTGTATTTTAAATTGGTTTATTTTTCTACATAAATTAAATCAACAACCAAGCTGAGCTCCAGCTCCTTCTTTATTGCTGAGTTCTTATTGTACAAGCAGTCAGCACTTCTGACTTTGAGGTTTGGCCTAATTTTATTCTTTAAGTTTTCAGATTCTGAGAAGCATTCAGGTTAAGTAGGCTGTTGAAGCTATCTGAAAACTCTGAAAATAGTTTTGTATTACAGATGGTATTTTCAAGATTTGAAAATCCTTTGATTTCTCTTAAAACTGGGGAGGTTTGGATATTTTTTCAAGTAGGATAAGAGAACTCCACTTGTAAGTTTCATACTGAAGGTGGATGGAGGCTGAGGTGGTCTTCAGATATTTAAGGCATGCTTGCTGAAATGCTTGGGATCCTTTTATTTGTGTGCAGGACAGGAAAAAATGAGCATGCCTGTACTGGGAAAATCACATACATAGATGGAAATTTGTAAGGTACATGTAAGATGAATATTTGAAATGTGGGAGGTAGAAGAAAGGGTCTTAAACCAAGAGGTGATGGGAAGGTCACTGTGAGACTAAAACTAAGTAGAGCATGGCCAGGAGCGGAAGAGCTTCTCAGATCTGCAGCACTGTGAAAAAGATACGCCCAAACCAAGAACAGGGTAAAGGCTTTTTCAGGATTCTGTGTTTATATGGGCTTTGATACCCAGATGGGTTTGTTTTCCTTAGGTGTTGCCAAATTCCTAGTGCAACCAAAGCACATAGTTAGATGGACAATGAAGTAGGCTACTTTGGGTGCTAGCATTTCTTGTACCTACATTGCATCCTTGCTTCAGTGCTCAGAATTGCTGAGAGGCAGGACCACATGTTCTTCCATAAACACAAGTCCACTTTCGCTTGTGCCCCAGGCCAGAGTGCTGTGGTGCTTGCAATCTGTGCTGGAACATCTGTTTTGCACTTTGTGTGAAACAGCTGTATCCACAATACTTATATGGAAAGCTTTATCCTTGAAGAGCAGGAACCAGGGTCAGACCTGCTCTGTGATACTTCTGTACTTACCAAGTGCAAACAGAAGTTGTTACGTATTCACTCTGAGTGATGTTTTGTTAAAGTGTGCTCTTTCCACAAGTTACTTAGAGAATAGAATAGAATAGAATCAGTCAGGTTGGAAGAGACCTCCAAGATCAGCCAGTCCAACCTAGCACCCAGCCCTCTCCAGTCAACTAGACCATGGCACTAAGTGCCTCATCCAGTCTTTTCCTGAACACCTCCAGGGACGGTGACTCCACCACCTCCCTGGGCAGCCCATTCCAATGGCAAATCACTCTCTCTGTGAAGAACTTCCTCCTAACATCCAGCCTATACTTCCCCTGGCACAACTTAAGGCTGTGTCCCCTTGTCCTGTTGCTGGTTGCCTGGGAGAAGAGACCAACCTCCACCTGGCTACAACCACCCTTCAGGTAGTTGTAGGCAGCAATGAGGTCTGCCCTGAGTCTCCTCTTCTCCCGGCTAAACAATCCCAGAGGTCTTGCCTGGTTTAACCAGGTTTTGGTTTAGCTGTTTCCTTCTTGCCAATAGTCAATAAAGCATTAATTAGTTCAAGATTCAACCTATCTAAACTTACAGTTATTTTTAATAGTACTTTATACACTGAATACACAACACAAAGTAGTAGTAATAATAATAATAATAAAAGTCTTAACAGTCATAAATTCCTTAATGTAGTGATGCCCAGAAAAGCACTGATATTATGTGGCCCTTAGATTTATTTTCTTACCTTTCTAAAGAGAAGCAAGCATTTCTGCAGGACATTACTTTGATATTGGGGCCTGGACTGGAGCCACTCTGCTTGAGTAAGTCTCCCCAAGTACTTCACCCAATGCTCTCATACAGTCTGCATAGCTCAGGAAAGCTGACTCAAGGCTTGCCCTTATGTGAATGTGATTGTATAATGTCTGAGTAGGTTTATACTGTCTGCTGTGCCAGTACTGTACTGGAGTAGACTGTATAGATACTGTCTGCAAGATAGATCACTGTAGATATTCCAGGGAATAAATTGTTGCACTATTTAATCCAATGAGATTTAAAGCAAATTTTCCTGGAATTAGTAAAACTTATATGATAGAAACTCAGCTACAGACACATACATGCATCACCTCTATGAAGACTTGTCATTGTCTAGAAATACATATATATATATATATGTATGTATATATATATTTGAAAAATAAACTCAGATATGACTGAGTCATCTGACCTGACATTCAGGCAGGTGCTCACAAAGCACAGGATTGATTAGAGGATTACTCAGCTGTGAAAACCTACTTGCTCCATATTTGCCCCATTCCTTTGTAAATTCTCAGCCCAAAATTGATTTATTTTTGAAGTAACATGGGCCCTGCCCTGTCTTGCTTGTTTGGAACTGAGTTCTTCTCTGATCACATTCTTCTGCAAAGATGTATCCTCAAATCAATTTTTTGCCACATTTATTTTCTGAAGTGCTGAATGATCCTGTGGCATCTTCAAATCTTGAAAGTGCTCCTGACGTTCATGTACATTTACAATACTGGGTATTTTGCAGCATTGAGCTCTGATTATGCTTTTACACTCTTCTTTGATGTCTGCATCTGAATCTGCCTGCTTGAGGAATCCCCTATTTCTTAACATTATTCTTGTCAGCTTGTATACTGTTGTGTGGTGAAAGTTTGAAATGTGCATGTGAAGGATTAGTCTGTTGCTTTGCATTGGGTTCCTTTCCCAGTCTATGCCAGTTGCCTACACTGCTCTTTTCGCATGAGCTCCCTTTGAAAAACAACTGAGAAACAAATCTTCCCTTACTCCTCTTTTGCCGTGCTGTTACTTGCTGATTGAACTGAGTGGCATATGCAAAATTACAAGCAACTTTTATTGTGACAAAGCAGCTGGATTGACTTTATGCCTTTTTTTTTTTTGTTGTTTTTTGGTGTTTGGGTTGGGTTTTTTTTGTGTTGTTGTGTTTGTTGGTACAGACATGTAAAAAAAGAAATGGTAAAGCTGAAATGTAGTTACTTGAAATGAGTCACACAGTTCCCCAATCCTTTGCTTAGTGTTAAGAGCTACTTGTAGAAAACATAAATATATTCAAGAATCAATAAGCTGACACATTGAGTCTCACAAGCCAACAGTAATCATTAAATGAAATCCCAAAGCCCTAGGGTTTTGAACAAAAGTCCTCAGTTGTCAATCATTTCCCAAACAGAGCCTTGGTTTACATGAAAGATTGTATTATATTGCTTGCAGATAGGAAGAAGATTTGTTATTTAAGGCATTTGCACCCTTAGTTACCAGTTTGCCTAGTGAGACCTAAAACTATTCATTCTTCTGCAAAGTATTTCTGACCTGGGATGGAATGCATCCAAAGAAAGGCAACAAAGCTGGTGAGAGGCCTGGAACACAAACCCTATGAGGAGAGGAAGAGGGAGCTGGGGGTGTGCAGCTTGGAGAAGAGGAGGCTCAGGGGTGAGCTCATTGCTGTCTACAACTACCTGAAGGGAGGCTGTAGCCAGGTGGGGTTGGCCTCTTCTCCCAGGCAACCAGCAACAGAACAAGGGGACACAGTCTCAAGTTGTGCCAGGGGAGGTCTAGGCTGGATGTTAGGAGGAAGTTCTTGACAGAGAGAGTGATTTGCCATTGGAATGGGCTGCCCAGGGAGGTGGTGGAGTCACCGTCCCTGGAGGTGTTCAAGAGAAGACTGGATAAGGCACTTAGTGCCATGGTCTAGTTGGCTAGGACTGGGTGCTAGGTTAGACTGGATGATCTTGGAGAATGGCCAGTTTTGGACCTTTCTTCATAAGAGGCAAAATCAACTGCATGGGAAACTACAGAGGTTCACCTTCACCGTGATCCCTGGGGGCAGTGTAGAAGTCCTCTTTGAGCATATTTTTGGGCTGGAGGTCTTGGCAGACAGTGAGAAGGACAGAGTCAGCAGTGAATGTTAGCAAACATAGCCAGTAGTACCCCTGGCTGCATCACTGGGAGTGCAGCCAGAGTTTGGGACAGTGGTTGCCCTTCTTTGCTCCACACAGCACCTGAAGTCTTGCTTACAGCTCTTCCCCACTTGGGTATGTTACAAAATTAATATAAATTATGAATAGTAACTTTCTGTAGGAATATCAAATATTCTTTATTAATATTTTAAATTTGGAAAACCCCCATAAGAATCGTTTGGATTGTCTGTCGACAGTGAGTATTTGCAGAGTATTTATAAAGGCAGAATGAAGCAGCTTAAACAATCAGAAGTTGGAAAATAGGAACGTGTAACAGGAAAATTCCTAACTACGCTTATGGAGCCCTAGCATTAACTCTAGCATATGTACTTACAACGTGTTGATCCCTTAGTAAGTTTCCTGTACAAAGACTCTTCCAAAACCTGCAATTATGACCCCGAGGGTAAAAATACAAACTATATTCTAGACAGAGGGAAAAAGAGAAATGAGTTGCTGCAAACTGCAAACACATTGCTGCTGTGAACAATGTTTTTTGCAGGCAGCACTCAGCTAAATGATCTGCTAATGGGGCTCAGAACTGCTGGAAAGGTGCGGTGGAAAAGTCATATTTTCAAATCGTTCTCCCATTAAATATGCCTTTTGACAACCAAACTGGTGAATAAGCACATGCATCCCCTGTTTTGGCCAAGGAATTCAAAGTTTCATGCCTCCTGTGACTACACTGGCACGTTGAGGGGCTGCACAAGACACCTGACACGTGGTGCTGGCTGCCAGCATTAAGGGCAGCTTTGCTGAAGCCAATCCCCATTGTTTAGTCTGCTTGTCAACTCGAATCCTGGACCCTGACACGGGAGGAGGAGAGCAGTGGCCAAATCTAGTCTGGCAGGATTTCTGCCCTGCCAGGACAGTGTACTTGTTCATGCTGGAAAAAAAGGTGGCTTCAGAGGACCAAACAGCAGTCCCGTGGTGCCTACAGGGAGAGACCTGAGAAGTCTGAGCTAAGCTCCGAGGTGTACAACAGCTAGATGTGAGGCAGTCATCACAGACTGTAAAATGCAGAATTTTTTTACCTCGAGATCGCTTGGGCAGTGTGACACAGGTTGTTCACAGAGGTTGTGTAGTCTTTTTCCTTGCAGAATTTCAAGATACAATGGGAAAGCTCTGAGCAACCTGGTCTTGTTTCAGAGTTCATCCTCCTGTAAGCAGGAGGTTGGACTATATATGTTCTGAGATCACTTTCATCTTGAATGATTCTGTGATTAAATAGAAATTAAAATCATATTTGGGTTTAACAGGACATCAGGTAATAAATCAGGGTTGGTTTTTTTCCCCCTGTTTTCAGACATGATTTTCAAGTTGGGAAGTGTTCTTTCTAGAGTTGGAACGTTAGTATTAATAAATACTAAGTATGCAAAGGCAGAATAGATGGAGAGAGATTTGTATTCTGAACTGGTGGTGTCCTCTCTTGGTTTCAGTCAAAAGAAAGTACAAGAATTAGAGTCCATACCCTTCAATTTCTGGGAGATAAACTGATTCCAGTATGATTATTTACTGCATATAGTCCATCAAGTACAGTCTTTAATTCTTCTTTGACTGATTGTTCTGTCAGAAATTTCTTTTGTAGTCATACAAAAATAAAAGAGGAGGGAAGGAACTTCAATTAGCAGCCTTCCAAACAACACAATCATAAATCCACCACTGGGTTGCTTTTTCATCCCTTAAGCCTGACATTATTTTCCTGTGATTGAGTTTGTATCTTCTTAAGAGTGAAGGAAAAGAAATGTGACTGTGTTTTGCAAATACAACAATATGTGAAATAAAATAAAGTACCAACTATTGGTTTGATTCTGAACCTTGAATTCAAGCCCATTGTTGGTTACTCACACAAATACCCTTCAAGTAAGCCAGCATCTTATTCTCAAGTGTCAGGTTTTTATCACTAGCTATGATGTGTTGAAACATTTAAGATATTTTGAGCTGATGTGAATATTAGAATCATAATTATACCTACCCTGGCTGTGTGGTTCCTTTCTGCTTGCTGCTTCCAATCTACATTTATTTAAGTGCTTTGAAAGCACAAACTGTTCTTTATGTAGAGAAACCACCAGAATACAGGGCACTTTTATGGAGACTATAATGTGATAAACAGAATATTTCTCGTCTCCCTACTCTCCATTAAAATAGATAAAATCTAAAAAGCCCAAAGGCCTAATCTGGTGTATTTGTTAGTGCCTTAGATCTTCCTACAGCTCTCTTGAATCATGTGGAAAAGATTTGATAAGCAAACCTTACCAGATGGTTAATACTTGAAGGGAACGTTTTGCTACAAACATTTCAAAGTACAGAAATGTTAAATCATAGCAGCATTTTACAGGCATAGGACTGCACTGTACTTTGAAGTACCTACTCGTGTATCTCAGCTTCTGGAGGAGGAGCAGAGAGCTGAATTGGCTTTTCAAGTACCCTTGTCACAGCTAGCACTGACATGCACTTTTGTAGCGTTGACAATAAAAAAGTGAACAGAAATTATGTAGGTGTACACTGTCTGCAGGTTCCTTGCTATATTATGGGCTCTGGGCAGGGAGGAAGAAGGCATAAAAAGTTATTAGCTGGCACCATGCTACACACACTATGAGGGAGGACAGAAGATTACTCAAGCTGGTGGCAGTTGAGAGAGTAGTCTGCTGTACCTCCTCTGTCCTCCCTTGTCCCTGCCCTTTCTTATAGCTGGTAAGAATCATAGAATCCACCAGGTTGGAGGAGACCTCCAAGATCATCCAGTCCAAAGTAGCACCCAGCCCTATATAGTCATCTAGACCATGGCACTAAGTGCCTCATCCAGGCTTTTCTTGAACACCTCCAGGGACGGTGACTCCACCGTCTCCCTGGGCAGCCCTTTCCAATGGCAAATCACTCTCTCTGTGAAGAACTTCCTCCTAAGGCAGCTAGTCCAGCCAAGAAGGAGAATTCTGAGTCAAAACCAACCAACCAAAACACATAGTTGGTGCCTTGCTACTTGTGTGTCACCAAAATAAACTTTTTGTGGTAACAAGGCTGCTTCCAGCAAGGGGTATGAGTTCTTGTGAGTCTCTTGTGTTATGGAGGTGAATGAGCAGAAAATAGATTCAGGTCAGTATTGTGTACTTGTAATTTATTCTTTCTGAAATTGTCTTTTGGGGTAAATAGAAAAATCTGGGATTACATATATATATTATCAATTTTATACATCTTGTGTTATCAGTTCTCTTTGATCTTGGACATTTGTAAAGAAACAAGCTTGATTTGAAAATGCAAGGATCAAGTCCTTAGTTGTAACTCAGGAATATGATCTCTCAAGTCTAGAACTGCTTTACACGTTCATGGTCTAGCACCACATTGACAGGGATTTTTCATAAGATGGAGGAATTGTAAGGATTTGTACAGATATCCAGGTCTATGGTTCTTAGAGGAACACTACCTAACCTGTAATATAACATTGTGACCTGAGGTGATGTTGACATCTCCCAAATGTATAAGCTGACTTACTCTTTTCTCTCCCCCACATTTTTTTGGGTTTGTTTTGTTTTGTTTTCCCCCAAGTACCTTCTGTCCTGGTTACTTTAAAGTTTTAAATGCTGATCGACTTGTGTATAACATCATACAAATGCTTATACAGCTGAATTGTTTGACTCACCTTGAGTTGTTGGAAATAAAGCAACACACCGAGGCAAAGCAATAACTTGTGCTACTTTAATGCATCCCATGATTGCTTCCTAAAACACTTAATCATGATTTTTTTGCTTCTTAGACTGTATGTAAGCAACAGATCATGGGTCGATTGGAAAAAACCAAACCTCAGCAAACTCATTGAAGGAGTTTTACTGTTGTAACTGATGGGAAGTGTCTTCCCTTGATGTTCATGAGGGTGAGCTGCTTGAGAACTCCAAATTTGCTTTCCTCATCCTATGAAAATTGTTAGTTTAGTGTCATAAGAAAAGGTTGGATTTTCCTTATCAGTTCCAAGAGTGGGAGGTATCTCTTCCATGCATGTCTCTTTTTATCCGGTGGTCTCGCTGGTGGTCTTCAGTGATGAAGTAAGGGGTCTTCCTCAAGTGTCCTTTTCATGAACTCAAAACTAGTAGTGGCCTTTGTATGGCTCTTCCTCTGTTCACTCATGCGCAAAGGCTGTCTCTTCCACCTGCTTTCCTCCTCCACCAACCTTTCTAGTTTCTCATTATTGATTGCTCTGTTATTGTAAGCCGAGTGCATGCTTTTGTGGTGGTTGTGCAAGGAGGAGTGTTGCTCCATTCAAAATCCCCCTTCTGTGGCCTCTTGACGTAAATTGCTCAGATCAAACATATATTTCTCACATTAGCCACTTACAGGACAGGTGTGTTGTCCATTACTTTTGGACAACAACATGTTTGGATCTGTAAATGGATTTTGTCAGAACATACTCTGTTGCAAAGGAGTTTTACTTGTTGATCCTGGATCACACATGAAATGCATGAGTGTTCATTGTTAGTTTGACATTAGTGCCATCAAGTTACAGCATGATGTGTCTAAAGTTACTGCAATATTAAACTGTTTGCAAGATCAAATTTTGAACATATTCAATGAAATGCTAAATCCATTTTTCTGCTCTACTTGCAGAAACTGTGCATGTCTTTGTTCATGTGAAAATCCATGTTTAAAAAAAAAATGAAAGCCCAGAATTAGTAGTCAGCGTATGCAATGCTTTAAATTTCAGCAGTTATTCCTGTAGTCTTTCCTTAGGGAATAAAAAGGATAAAAATATCAGCCTAAGAACGTTATTCTTCACTCTGACTTTTGAAGGCAAGCCTAAATATACTGCAAGATTACCTACGGTGCTGCCAATTAGTGCCTAGTAAAGCACTGCATAGTGAAAATTATTTGCAGTACGAGGGGGCCAAATACTTGTACAGATGATATTGATTAATAATGTAGCTCAGCAGCTTCCTGTGGTGTTTAATCTTAACGGCTTCAAAATGTTTTCCATAACTGTATAAATACACTGTTCATTTTACACAGTAAAGTGTGTTTCATTATTTTCTTCTCTAGCTTTGTTATGATTGATTGTGTAGCACACCTCACTCTGGAAGAAATGGAAAGCTAGTAATGCATGCCAATTGCACACAATGTTTAAACTGCACCAGTTTTAACAAGCCTGTAAAACAGAGTTCTTAAAGTAAGTCCCTTCTGGATAAGCCCAGAAGGGACCCCTTCAGGGGTCGAGGTTGAATTGGACTGATGAGATTTCCATACCTCTGTACAGAAGGTGCTTCAAAGGGAGTCTCCAGTGAAGCCACAGGGCGAACAGCCAGAGTCCCATGGGCACCTGCTAAAGATGTTTAAAGAATACATTGGCATCACAAGTGTTTAGTGTTTCAGATGGAATCTTTCTACATAAGACAGTCAGGCATTCACAACAGGTTATTTAAATGAAAAGAGAATTGCAAAGCACACACTGATTTGTTTAATCTTCTTATTGAAACAATAGGGATGCTTGTATCATGTAAATGATGTAGATTGTTTTAGAGTGTTGTGTGTATGTGCGTTGGTTTGGGGTTTTTTGTTGGCTTGGTTTTGTTTGTTTGTTTCCAGAAACCAACTAGATATTTTTGTTGTTGTTTGTATTGTTTTGCTTTGGTTTTGCATTGTGAGATACTATTCTGAGTGGTTTACAGCTTTGTCAAATTTATACACAGGAGTGAAATTATTAGTGCTGAATGTTTGCCTCAGAAGCTCCTTGGTTTGCTCAAAGAAAGTGTGTTGAAGGGAAACAGAAGTCATGCAACTCTGATGAATTTCAATTTATATGAAGAGGAGGTGCAGGGGTGACCTCATTGCTGTCTACAACTACCTGAAGGGAGGCTGTAGCCAGGTGGGGGTTGGTCTCTTTTGCCAGGCAATCAGCAACAGAACAAGGGGACACAGTCTCAAGTTGTGCCAGGGGAGGTATAGGCTGGATGTTAGGAAGTTCTTGACAGAGAGGGTGATTTGCCATTGGAATGGGCTGCCCAGGGAGGTGGTCGAGTCACCATCCCTGGAGAAGTTCACAAAAAGCCTGGATGAAGCACTTAGTGCCGTGGTCTACTTGACTGCCTAGGGCTGGGTGCTAGGTTGGACTGGATGATCTCTTCCAACCTGGTTCATTCTATGATTCCATCAGGTCTTTGATGATCCATAACTGAACATGATTCACCTTATGTCTGAAATGGGCACACACAGGTTTGGGATTTTGTGGGGGATTTTTTGGTTGCGTTTTGGTTTTGTTTTGTTTTTTTTTTTTTTTTGGTTTTGTTTTTTTGCATGTGAGGTTTGGTTTTTTGTTAATTTTTTCCCATTATTTTGTTAGTAGTAAGCAACCACTCATGTGCAGAAATAAAACTGCAATTGATGGCTGATATGTTTTGCCTGTACAAACAAATGGATTAAGATTTGGTAGATAAGATTCCTTGTAAAATCCTCTGACTTTTGAACACTTGTTATTTGCAATTTTAGCACATTCTGATGTAATGATTTGCAGTGTTAATTTTATGTAAGTGGTTTGGGCTGATCATTCGTTTATCCCTGTAGGTTAGTCACAAATGCATAGTGCAGACTGAAGGTGCATACTCCCTCTAGAGACAGCTTTGCTTTATTTCCTTCTTGTACTTTAAGCAAAACAACATGAAACCTTGTTGAAAAACAAACTTCTGTGTGTAAGAACAATTCCACACCAGTGATGACAAGCCTGGAGACAGGTGATTTCCACGTCCTCCATCCATGTAAGGATTGGCCACAAACATTTTCTTTAACTCATCTGCTGGGTTTTTCTTTTCCTCTGTGTCTTTTGGAAATGAAAGCTGTGTTTTCATTTCTGCTCTTTTCAGCTGAATGCTGAAGTTGATTGAGAAGCCTGACTCTTCACTACTGCATGGGTATGGAGCTTCAAAGCAATGTCACATGCTTGGAAAAACATGATGGTTAAAATAGCTGGCTGACTGGCTGCAAAGTGCCTGTCAGCAGAGGTACCTTAATTAGATTCCTCTTCAGTTATTCACTGTGTATATTAAAGGGTTTGATTCCTTTGAAATGTGTGAATTTTGTAATGGACCTAAAGACAACTGAACAAAACATATTTATCTAGCAAGATCAGAAGTAGAATATTGATCCAGGAACAAGTCATAACCAAAGATATCTCAAAGAAGCTGCAGTGAGATTCCAACCCCCACTCCAACAAACCAATGGATGTGTGGGTATTTACTAAGCTGAACCACATTTTTAGCAGAGAAACAGCAGAAGAATATCTTCTCTGAATTTACTGTGATGATGGGAAGGTCGTAAATGTTACTTCACTACCTCAGTACTTTGACCTGCCAGAATGGGTAATTCTGAACTACATCTAAAGTGTGTTTGTTGCTAATATTAGCGTAAGATATTTTCTCTCTTTTTTTTTTCTCCTTTTTTTCCTTCTCCCCCTCATTTTTTTTCCTCTTTTTTCCCTTTTTCCTTTTGTTTTCCTTTCCCCCCCTTTCCCCTTGTTTTTCTTTTTCTTTTTTTCCTTGTTTTTCCTTTTTTTTCTCTTTTTTCTCTTTTTTCTCTTTTTTCTCTTTTTTCTCTTTTTTCTCTTTTTTCTCTTTTTTCTCTTTTTTCTCTTTTTTCTCTTTTTTCTCTTTTTTCTCTTTTTTCTCTTTTTTCTCTTTTTTCTCTTTTTTCTCTTTTTTCTCTTTTTTCTCTTTTTTCTCTTTTTTCTCTTTTTTCTCTTTTTTCTCTTTTTTCTCTTTTTTCTCTTTTTTCTCTTTTTTCTCTTTTTTCTCTTTTTTCTCTTTTTTCTCTTTTTTCTCTTTTTTCTCTTTTTTCTCTTTTTTCTCTTTTTTCTCTTTTTTCTCTTTTTTCTCTTTTTTCTCTTTTTTCTCTTTTTTCTCTTTTTTCTCTTTTTTCTCTTTTTTCTCTTTTTTCTCTTTTTTCTCTTTTTTCTCTTTTTTCTCTTTTTTCTCTTTTTTCTCTTTTTTCTCTTTTTTCTCTTTTTTCTCTTTTTTCTCTTTTTTCTCTTTTTTCTCTTTTTTCTCTTTTTTCTCTTTTTTCTCTTTTTTCTCTTTTTTCTCTTTTTTCTCTTTTTTCTCTTTTTTCTCTTTTTTCTCTTTTTTCTCTTTTTTCTCTTTTTTCTCTTTTTTCTCTTTTTTCTCTTTTTTCTCTTTTTTCTCTTTTTTCTCTTTTTTCTCTTTTTTCTCTTTTTTCTCTTTTTTCTCTTTTTTCTCTTTTTTCTCTTTTTTCTCTTTTTTCTCTTTTTTCTCTTTTTTCTCTTTTTTCTCTTTTTTCTCTTTTTTCTCTTTTTTCTCTTTTTTCTCTTTTTTCTCTTTTTTCTCTTTTTTCTCTTTTTTCTCTTTTTTCTCTTTTTTCTCTTTTTTCTCTTTTTTCCCTTTTTCCCCCCCCTTTCTTCCCTTTTTCCCTTTAAAAAATTTTTTCTTCCTTTTTTTTTTTATAGTGGAAAAAGCAGAATTACATCTTATTTCTATAAATAAATGTAAAGAATTAAAGATGCCTAATTCATCTTACTCACTGTGGGTGATGACTTCAGAAAGCATTTGCAATTTTGAGTAACCAGGAGTGCATCTGTATCAGCAGTTTAGTCAATGCCAGGTCTCCAGCACCAGCTGCCTTGTACTACAGATCTGTTCCTATTGCAGCAGGCCATGTGCCTAGTGTAGATGTCAAGGGGTACTCGGAGCTGCTTTGTCTATGTTAGCAAATTTTTATCTGGGTAGGATGGAGGAGGGAGAGGAGAACAGGCCAAGACAAGCAACGGGAACATTAAGCAGAAACTGACTTCTGTTTTTGCAGCATTTTTTCATTTTTGTTTTGCTTTTAAAATTTCCTTCTTTTTTTTCCTAGAAAATGTGTGGATTTGTTTTGTTCTGTGCTAGGAAAACTTCTGTTTGACTGCCTTTTACTACATTTAGAACTAATGATTGGTCTCTTAGGTACTAGGAAAGGGATAGAGGAGAAAAAGTTAATTGTGATGGACTGCTCCTTTAAAGTGTTTTTTTTTCTGAAGACAAAATGTACTAGAAAAAAGCAGCAAAAATAGAAAAAGCCATTCTTGTCTCAGGTGCTGGAAAGACGTAGGCAGAACACATGGTCTCATCAGCTGCTCTGTGATGTAGCAAACCTGTAGCAGGATCGGGATGTTGAGAATATTATTGAGTTACCTCATTTGTCACAAGCTCACAGAAATGTTGCCTTGTGAAAGAGATGGCCTTGCATGTCAAAACAAGACTCTTGGAGAGAAACAGCAAACATCAGGAAATAGACACCTCCCAGGACTTGCTCAATATTTAGCCAGAGATGATAGGCATGGTAGTAAAATCTGCATCCACCTTTCTGCTGGGTCTTGTTGGGACAACACTCAAGAAGTAGGAGGTTTCACAGTGCCCTAGTGAAGGCAGTGACAGTGAAGGTTATTAATCTTCTGAGTTCTCTTTTTTCCACTGTTTTTCTTCCCATCCAAAGTCTTTTCCCACCTCTCCTCTTACTCCCAAAACAGAGAGAGTCTAAACTAAGATATAAATTAGTCTAAAATGAGATATAAATTATTTTTCATTATTTTGTATACTTTATTGTTGTTCCTCTGTTCACCTGTCACAACTTTTCTTCTTTCTGTCAAAGGCATTAAATCTTTTTTTTTTTTTTTTTTCTTCAGATGAGATTTGCCATCCCACTCCTTAATCTGGTAACATTAGGATGTTGGGATGAATCATGAATCTTCAGTTTTCAAAAGGGCAATCTGAATAATACATATTCTTATAAACAGTAATGCGGTGATGCTTATATTACCTGTATGTATTGTAAAGTTCTAGTGATCAGTCCTCTGAAACCATGATTTTTAACTTGAAAAATGTGATTATCTCAGCTAGAATAGCATTGCCATCTGGTTACAAACATCTAACACATGAATCTGGGCTGGCCTTCTGGTCAAGAGTGATGTATCCTGAATCTAGAGGATTTCTGCATTATCTTTGATTCCATTAAAAGTCCAAGAAAATTATCTTCCAAATTGATGGACAAATCACTGAATCTACTTGGCACAAACATCTCTTTCCAAGCTCTCATATACAGCTCTCATGCCTACCTTTTTCTTCGAAGTTCATGCATCAGTATTACTTTGATTTGAATATGAAGCCTTCAATGCATTCATGAACATTCATTTTTTTTTTCCCCACTTGCTCTTTCACTACCCTCTTCTGCTCCTCTGTTGCAGTGTTCCTTCTGGTATTTATTTGACATGATATTATGGGGGGAAAAAAGGCACTGTAAAGAAAGTTCTGGACAACAAAGCCTCCTTATAAAAACTCTGTATGTAAAGTAAAAATAGCAAAAACTGTCAAAAGAAGCTGTTAGTATGAATGTATTTATTTTATCATCAGAGGAAAAGCTTGAATCAGCTCCAGGACTTCAGGTCTGCAGCAGTCAGTATTTTCTAAATGAGTTGTACATATATTTCTCTTCTAAAATATAGGGCAGTGGGAACCCCAGGGTGTCAGCTGCTTTCATAAGAGCCTGGGGGGAAAAAATAAAAAATAGATCAGCTACTTTATGAACCATTTATCAGTCAGTAATCTGAGTCACTTACAGGAATGGGGTTAAAGTATACCTCAGCATGGCTGGATACGGTGAAAACTGCAACTGTCTGGGTGGTGCAAATAGATTCTGGGTTTGAAACTTTGATTTGCAGTGATGTTCACAGAATCACAGAATATTAGAGGTTGGAAGGGATGTCCAGAGATTATCAAGTCCACCTTCCCTTGCCAAGGCAGGGGAAGGGGAATTGTAGGGGTGTTTCACAGGTAAGGAAGGACAGCACGGGAGTGAAAGGCACTTTGCAGCATGTATTGTGGTATCTATTCAGGTAATGACTTCCCATAGCCAGAGATTGGTCTCCTCCAGCATCCCCGATGCAGCGCAGTCCTACTGCCCTGAAGTACCCAGCCAGTGCCTGAGCTGTGCAAATGGCACAGGTGGTCGCCCACATCTACTGCAGTGAGAGAACTGCTCGCATGACTGAAATCAGGAGCTGATCTGTGGGCTGCTGATTCTGTTTGGAGACTCTGGCTGGGAGGAAAGGAGATGCTATGGAGATGTGATTCACTCCTGATAATGAGTGGGCAAAACGCAGGCAGGCAAAAAAAGCTGTGATTCAATGAACCTCCTGAACAAAGAGAGGATAACAGATCAACCAGCAAGGGTGCTTTGGGATTGAGATGGTTTTAGAACTATACTAATGTGTCCATTGGAAAAAACTTTTTCAGAGTCAGGCACAGTTCTTTCCACCAAAAAGTGCAAATGCTCTGATAGAAATATATTCCTTGGTGTATTTGTACCCTTCTGTGCTTTCCCTAAATAACAATGATGCAAATATAATAAGAAAAAATTCCAATTAAGAATTATTTTTTAAAGTGTATTGAACTATATTTCAAAATTTGATCTGCATGGTATTTTATCTGATGCAGTCAATTCAGCGTCCGGAAGCCTGAAGGACTGGGGTATGAAAAGAGCAAAGAGGGAAATCATGGTGAATCTACCAGCTCCGTAGATCCTGGGTGGAGTGAATTAGGAGGAGGAACAGAACCCAGAGCTGAAGATCTTTTCAGCATCTCAAAAAAAAACCCCACTAAACTTAACCAACTGACTGAGAAGGAAAAGACATGGGAAATTTTCTATTAATGAGAATGAGAATTTAGAGACTTGCACTTGCTTACTTTTCATTCCTCCCACCTTGCTACCTTTTCTGTTGCTACCATTCCTCTTACCTTGCTACTTTCTTTTAAAGCACTGCCTCTTTCTCAATTTCATGAGCTGACACAACAACCTATGCAGAGTTCTATGGCTATTTCAGGGTTTTGGCATGGATTGAGGAGCTGTGCTCATTCATTTCAGTGCAGCATCAAACTATCTGGGAGTGTGCTCCTTAGGGTGGAGATTACTAGCTCTTCTTTTGTGCTTTGCTGAGGCGATTCTAGATATTATCCCCAGACAGACAAGGGCTCTCTTCTGCAGCAGGGAGGCCCAAGCTGACAGCACACTGACCCTGCCCTAGCAGTGCTGGCCGTGTTCTGGGAGTGCTGATAAGAGTCGAGTCCAGATTCATTTACAAGGCTTCAGAGTGTGATGTGGGTCAAAAGAGATTTGGCATTTTCACTGGCTGTGCTTCTATCCCTCACCTAATGACACTCTATGTATTCTGGGTCAATAAAGTGAATTCATTTGTGGCTGAACAGGTTTTCTTTTCAAGATGAAAAGTACCTTTCAGGACAGCATTTTAGGAGGTAATCATATAGAACTCATACAGGAAAATCAGGATTAACATTAACATGTCCGTGCATAATACTGCTTTATATTTGGCCAAATTTAGTAGGCACTGCATGCAAATTATTGATTCATTCTAGACAACAGTGTCTTGAGCTTTCTCCTAAGATTTCTAAAAACAGCAATGATAGAAAGTACACATCACAAAAGAAAATCGAGAGGTCAGATGAAACATTAGGCCATATTCCGCTGCTCTGGGGCAAGACTGTTAACTTAAGGAAGAAATGTAACACACACACTTCAATGTGTAAATAAATACCCTATTAATAAAAAGCAAATAGCTGAAGCAGTTGGTGTATTTTCATGTTTAGTTATATGATGTGCAAATATGTTTGGAACTTGGAAGATTTTTGTCTGCTTTCTAATATTTATGGCAACAGATTGCTCTCAGCACAATTCATCAGTTAAGCTGCCGTTTTCATGAATTGCTTTCAAAGTTTATTCCATTTCTGTAGGCTTCTGCTTTTGAAACATATATATATGTAAATGACATATTGCATTATATCTTAATTGATCATTCTGAAGAATTAATGCAAAGCTGAAATCTTGGAAAGGCTTGCCACTTACATAGTGGTCAGGAGCAGTTTAGAGGTGGTCTAAGTAAATTGAGAAAATCCTGAGTTAGAAACCCGTGGTTTGTATTCATAAAATGGTTTATATTCATGAAATTAAGGCTTGTGTTTATGAAATGGGTCCTACTGAAATGGTAGATTTTAATTTGAAAATATATTTAGGCTGTAATGATAAGGACAACATCAAATTCCACTAGGTCTGTGCTGCTGAATACTATTTTGTATGTTCAGAAAGCCTTTCAATGAGGTTTATGAAAATATTAGTCCATGCCTTGAGTGCTTTGGAAGAAAACTTTTATAACAGTTGTTGAAAAACACAGTAATATTGCAGCTAGAGCATTTGACTTAGCACCTCTACTGTAAATGCAAAACTGGATGACCCATTTGCAGATTCCTTATGATCTTAGCAATCTGTACTTCATGGCCTTCTTTGTCTGCATTCAGTAATGCTTTTTATTTTAACCAGAACAGTTATGGTGGCAGACTCCACACTTGGGCTGGGATGTCAAGCTGTTTTGTCAAAACATCCTGTTCTCACATTCAAAGTAGAGCCTCAGATCAAGCATTGCTAAAAACACATTAGGAAGCTGATCTGGATGTTCTCTATTCAGGGCATGAAAGTGCTGGAAAGAAGTTTCTTCAGACCAAATTGAAACAAAGTCTGTGACAAAGATTCAAAAGGGAAAAACAAAAGGTGCAGCCTGGCCCAAAGGCTGCTTGGTGGCTGGTTTCATGGCAAAGTCCTATGAGCTTGGGCAAGGGTCCTGCTACCTCAGGAACCGCCTGGGAAATGCACTGTTTGTGTGGGAAGAGCCTCATGGAAGTTTGTCAAGATCTCTGATTAGACAGCTGGGCAGCCATCCTTCTTGGCACACATGATGTCCCCAACATGCTATGCCAATAAGGGCTCGAGTGTCTTCACAATATCATAAGCAGCTCTAGGTTGAGTTGAACGTCAGCAAAGTTGACCATGAGTGCAGACAGAGTATTTAACACAGCAGTGTTCAGCAGCCTATGTTTTTAATGAGCGATTTGCAAACTGTGAAGAGCAACACACAGGGCTACAGTAGAACTTTTAAGCTAAAAGCAGTGTTTGAAGGAAAGCTGAAGGATTGAATATCCACATTTCTATTGACTTCTCCTTTGCCAGCTGCATTCCAGTCCCTGAAATAATATATCCACAAAGCTACTGATATTGAGAGTTTTGTATCTGAGCATTGCATGGGTCACAACTTTTCTTTGTTGTAGACTCTGAAAAAAAATATAAACATATGGGACGGTTATAGAATCATAGAATCAACCAGGTTGGAAGAGACCTCTAAGATCATCCAGTCCAACCTAACACCCAGCCCTAGCCAATCAGCTAGACCATGGCACTAAGTGCCTCATGCAGCCTTTTCCTGAACACCTCCAGGATGGCAACTCCACCAGCTCTCTGGGCAGCCCATTCCAATGGCAAATCACTCTCTCTGTGAAGAACTTCCTCCTAACATCCAGCCTAGACCTCCCCCAGCACAACTTGAGACTGTGTCCCCCTGTTCTGTTGCTGGTTGCCTCTGAGAAGAGACCAACCCCCACCTGACTACAACCTCCCTTCAGGTAGCTGTAGACAGCAATGAGGTCCCCCCTGAGCCTCCTCTCTCCAAGCTGCACACCCTCAGCTCCCTCAGCCTCTCCTCACAGGGCTGTGTTCCAGGCCTTTCACCAGCTTTGTCACCCTTCTCTGACACATTCCAGTACCTCAACATCTCTCAAATTGAGGGGCCCAGGACTGTGTATAAGAGGGGAGACAGGGAAATTGCCTCTATTTTTCTTTTCTTAAAATTAATTTTTAACATGATTTTTTACATTTCTGAGAGGTGTATCTTGTTCCTGTAGATTCTTTTGATCTTCTCACACAGGTATCCTAAACCTGGATTCCATTTCATTGGCTTCAGTGAGGGCTGGTGTTCTTTGCAAAACCAGAATCCAAACTCAGCTTTCATGGCCCTCGTAGTCTCTTTTGGGCTTCTCAGTGTTACCTGTGACTGTGGAGTGCGAAGCATAGCAGCTGCACTGGTTGTCTCAGGGAACCCAGTATCTTACTGGTTCTGCTTTTAATTTCTGTGTTTTGATAGTTTTTAAAAGAACATTCTGCTGTGGTTTATAGATGTAAACATATTTAATGCTTTTGTATTTTCTCTGTGGAACCTGATTCCTGTTTTCAGAGAGAGTAGCGGTCTCACAGGGCAATCCAGTCTTGAAGCAAAAAACAGCTTTTATTGCTGACATCTCTTCAATGTTACAGAAAGCAAGTGGAGTACACTGCTTAAGAAAGTGCAGTGAAGGCATTTTGTCATTTAGGAAGCACAGAAACCAATGAGTCACTTCTTTCAAATAAAGGCTTTTCAAACACAGGCTTTCCCCAAAGGAAACTTCCAGGACAACTAACTGGTGTTTGCTGTTTTGTACACCTCATTTAAAGTAATCCTCATCTTGATTTTGAAAAGGTCAAGGGGAAGAAGAGCAAATGAAGCAAAGTTTTGGTTTTGACTTTTTTCTTTTCCTTGTATCATAGAATGGTCTGTGTTGGAAGGAACCTCCGAAGGTCATCATGTCCAACCCCATCTCTAGTTAGCAGGGGCATCCTCAACTAGATCAGGTTGCCCAGAGCCCTGTTGAGCCTCCCCTTGAATATCTCCAGGGAGGGGGTCACAACTACCTCCCTGGCAACCTGTTCTAGTGTTCCACTACCCTCATAGTAAAGAACCTGCTCCTTACATCCAATCTAAATCTGCTCTTCTCTAGTTTCAAGCTATTGCCCCTCATCCTATCACTACAGGCCTTTGTAAGCAGTTTCTTCTTGAAGGACCCCTTCAGGTACTGGAAGGCCACTGTTTGGTCTCCCCAGAGTCTCTTCTTTTCCAGGCTGAACAATCCCAGTTTTCTCTGCCTGTCCTCATAGCAGAGGTGCTGCAACCTCCTAATCATTTTTGTGGCCCTCCTCTGGACCTGCTTCATCAGGTCCGTGTCCTGAGAGCTACAGACCTAGATGAAATACTCCAGGTGAGGTCTCACTAAAGTGGCAGAATCACCTCTCTGGATCTGCTTGCAACACATTTTTTGATGCAGCCCAGGATGTGATTTGCCTTCTGGGCTGCAAGCACACACTGTCTGCTCATGTCCAGCTTCTTGTCCATCAGCACCCCCAACTCTTTTTCTGCAGGGTTGCTTTCTATCACCTAATCCCCCAGACTGTATTGATAATGAGGATTGTTCTGCTCCAGATGCAGAACCCTGCACTTGCTCTTGTTGAACCTCATGAGGTTCACCTGAGCCAATCTCTCCGGCTTGTCCAGGTCCTTTTGGATGACATCTCATCCCTCTGGCATATGAACAGCACCACTCAGCTAGGTGTCATCTTCAAACTTGCTGATGGTGCGTTCGATTCTACCATCCATATCATTGATAGAAATATTTAACAGCACAGGTCCCAGTATGGACCCCAGAGGGGCACCACTTGTCACTGCTTTCCATCTTTTTCTTTTGATTGCTCATAGCAATGCTATTCAAAATGCATAGACAGTCTTTATCTCTTTGGAAGAGAGTACTGCAAACCTCCTCTCTTTAAAAATGTATCAGTGGAGAGATACAGCAAAAGACAATTCTGAGAATGAGGATGAACTTTTGAGCTTGTTGAGGGAAGGAATTATAAACCCTTGCTTATAAAGAACTGGAGATGAATGTAAATTTGGGAAGCTCCAAGCACCCTAAGGAACTTTAAAAAAATGGTAACTTTGAACTTATTTTAGTAGTCAACCCCAGATGATTAATCAAGAAAAGAAGAGCTATTTTATAGTATTGTTTCCACCACATGGAAAACAGGCAAGTTGGAGAAGATGGTAGTTACAGGAACGCTTAAAGTAAAATTAATTGGACGAGGGATACAAGAACAGGATGGAACTGAGGGAAATGTTTTTAAGTGTTGCTGAATTGCATTCATATGCAAGTAAATAAACCAGCTTGGATTAAGAGAAAGTAATCTATTAATAGTTATAGGTGTTGAAAATTAAAGTGAGTCTAGATGGGTCAGAAAGGCATTGGTATTTGTTATTTCAGCTTCAGGCATTTGATCTTTGTACTTCCCAGAAAAATCTTGTCCTTTTCTGTATTAACTGCATTTTTAAATTACCTTTAGTAAGAAAAAATGATGTCTAAAATGTCAGGGAAGTCTGGTGCTTGCCTTGTTTCTGTGGACAACATTACTTCTTCTTACTACCCAGCTGGTTTGTTGCATTTTTTTTTCCTGTCCTACAGTCCATAGGCACAGGTTTAATTTTATTTCTTTTATTTCCACTACAAATTAATCTCAGTTTTCCAGTCACTTGATTCCTGATTGAGAATTGTCTTAAACTTATCATTATTTGTATAATTTATCCTTTTCTAATGCAAAATCAGAAATAAAGAAGCAAAAGGATTAGAAATTCTCTTTCAAGATGGAAAAAAGAAACAGTATTAAGAAGTCATATCATATCATATCCATTTGAGACTTACATAGCTATTAAAAGGTTAAATTCTACATGTATTAGAACCACATAATCACAGAATTAACCAGGTTGAAAAAGAACTTCAAGATCCTCAAGTCCAGCCTATCACCTAATACCTTCCAATGAACTAAACCATGGCACTAACTGCCTCATCCAGTCTCCTTTTAAACACCTCCAGGGATGGTGACTCCACCACCTCACCTTCCTGGGCACCCCTTCCAGTAGTCAATCACTCTTTCCATGAGGAACTTCCTAACATCCAGCCTAAACCTGCCCTGGCACAGTTTGAGACTGTGTCCCCTTGTTCTGTCACTGGGTACCTGGGAGAAGAGACCAACCCCCACCTGGTTACATCCTCCTTTCAGGTAGTTGTAGAGAGCACTAAGATCTCCCCTGAGCCTCCTCTTCTCTGGGCTGAACAACCCCAGCTCCCTCAGCCTCTCCTCATCAGGCTTGTGCAGCCTTGTTGCCCTTCTCTGGACACATGAATCATAGAATGAGTCATAGAATGGCTTAGGTTGGAAGGGTCCTCAAGGATCATTCAGCTCCAACCCCCCGCCATAGGCAGGGACACCTCCCACTAGAGCAGGCTGCTCAAGGCCTCATCCAGCCTGGCCTTAAACGCCTCCAGGGAGGAAGCATCCACAACCTCCCTGGGCAACCTGTTCCAGTGTCTTACCACCCTCACTGTAAAGAACTTCCTCCTAACATCCAGTCTAAATCTCCCCTCTCCCAGTTTAAACCCATTCCCCCTCATCCTGACATTCCTAGACCTTGTAAATAGTCCCTCCCCAGCCTTCCTGTAGGCTCCCTTTGGATACTGGAAAGCCACTATAAGGTCTCCTCGAAGCCTTCTCTTCTCCAGGCTGAAGAGTCTCAGTCTGTCCTCATAGCAGAGGTCCTCCAGCATTCAAGCACCACACTATTTTTCTTAAATTGAGGGGCCCAGAACTGGACACAGTACTCAAGGTGTGTCCAAACCAGTGCTGAGTACAGGGGCAGAATAACTTCCCTGGTCCTGCCGGCCACACCATTCCTGATACAGGCCAGGATGCTATTGGCTTCCTTGGCCACCTGGGCCAAGATGTTAGAGTGTGCATACTGCACAGTACATGTGCACTCTCACAATTGAATGAGTAATATATCTATGTAATATATCTATGAATTTCATTTTCACTATTACAAGCCTCTGAATTTAACTCTAAAATTAATTCTTTTCCTCAGTGGTGATCTTGGAGGAACTTGTGTTGTGCCTTTTTTTTTTCTTTATTTCTGTCTTTTTTTTCTTTTTTTTTTTTCTTTCTTTCTNTTTTTTTTTTTTTTTTTTTCTATTTTTTTCTTCCCCCCTTCCCCCCCTTTTTTTTTTTTTCTTTTCTTCCATTTCTTTCCTTTTTTTTTTTTTTTTTTTTTTTGGTAGAATCATAGAATTATTTTGTTTGGAACACATATTAAAGATCATCAACTACCTGAGGGGTGGTTGTAGCCAGGAGGAGGTTGCTCTCTTCTCTCATGTGGCCAGCACCAAAACAAGAGGACACAGCCTCAAGCTGTGCCAGGGGAAATTTAGTCTTGAGGTGAAGAGAAAGTTCTTCACTGAGAGAGTCATTGGCTACTGGAACGGGCTGCCCAGGGAGGTGGTGGAGTCGCAGTCCCTGGAGCTGTTCAAGGCAGGATTGGACGTGGCACTTGGTGCCATGGTCTAGCCTTGAGCTCTGTGGTAACGGGTTGGACTTGATGATCTGTGAGGTCTCTTCCAACCTTGGTAATACTGTGATCAAGTTCAACTATTCTGCTCCAGTTCAGTGGTCAGGAGGGAAAGGTAAATATCTTCAAAGAGATTTAAGTGTGCCAATAACAAGATGACCATTGTGCCTTTTGGAGAGAAAGCAGTTTGCTTAAGTTTTTCTTACACGTTTCTCTTTTATATAGCTGATGGTTATTTCAAAGTATTTTAAAAAATATTTTTCCTTCTTTGATAGGGTCAAAGGATTCTTATATTTCAAATGGAAATAACTTGGTTAAGGCTTGACTTTCATTTGGAAAAAAAAAATCTAAACATTTTAAGAGGCATTCGCTAAGATTTTCAGTTGTCCTTTGCCTGAAGCCTAGAAGGAGGAATGAAATAACAGTGATGGAAGGCTGATAGCAAATGAACAGGAAGCAAATGTCTTTCTAGGGGGTGTAAAACAACAAAACAGATTTACTCAGCAGTTTCAGCTTAATGTGATTTGGCTTGCTTTTACTTTTTCCCTTTTTCTTCTCAATAAAGTGACTTGTAGTCTTACTCAGTAGAATTAATTCTTCCAGCTGTGATCTTACTTTTAATGTTTATAGGGACCAACCCAAAGCCTAGTAGAAGCAATTAACTGAAACACAATCTCTTCATTTTCATGGATCTTGCTGGAAATACCTGAACTGTGGCTTTGTTTCTCGTGGGTATTGCATCAGTGCAGAGTAGCTCTCTGACTTGAATATTTTTAAAATTTCTAGGGTTCTGAAAAATATTCTTAGTACATTTTGTCTAGGACTGAATTACAGCCAGACCCATGTAAGAACAGGTGCTGTGTCTTTGGCCTCAGTAGCATTCCAAAAGTGAAGATAATTCTCAGGTTCAAAGACGTGTGCCGAGTTTCTGGCTCTAATATTGTAAAAGTGAAGATATGCTTTCTCCAGTCATCCATCTACTCCAGCCCTTGAACAGTTCTTCATAAGCTGTTGGAAACCATTTCTGAAAGATAATCCTGCAGCCTGTATAATTCACTGTGAAAGGCTTCTTGCTGTAAGCTGTATATCCTCATGGTTTGGGATAGGTCTTCTCTCTGCAAAAATCTCCTGAATATGGCCTTTCTGTGGAATTTTTCTTCTTTGCCTGTTTTTTGGTAGGTCAACACCGTCACTGACTGCATTATTCACCTGCATTATTTAACACACACACACAAAGGCAAATATATCTTTCTATTAGGTAGTTTTAAAATCATCTGTAGAACTCATGTGTTAGTGCAAAATGTTAATTTTTGACTTCTTAATAATTTACAGTTTTCACAGCTCTTCTGAAAATTAAAATTCAGAAGCAACAAATGATGCTTTGTGACCGATTAATATCTTGATTTTCTCAGAATGTGCTGCATGAATTGCTCATCACTTTTGTAGGGTAATGTATCATGCTATTTATAAATATCTCATTATCTTCTCTATGCAAACACATGTATCAGAAATACAACAGTCAAATGCATGAAGGATTTATATTTCCCTAGGGCAAAGTAAAACGTCATATTCATTATAGCATCTCTAGGCCCAGTTGGTTGGCATATCAAGCATCATCTGGCATTGTGATGGTTTGGGAGTTACCTGCCTCCCCAGTCTTATGAAATCACCCAGACTAGACTGAGCCAGCTGGAAGTAAAGGAGTGAAGCTTTCTATTAACAGCTTAGCAGAATATACAAAGAGGTATTTATAATATATTACAAATATATACAGCTATATATACATATAACACATGTTAAAGGTAATACAGAAACACAGCAGCCCTCCCAGAAATCAGAGTCCCCGGGAGGGGCTCCCAACCACCCTTCCACCTTCTTTCCATCCCTCTACTTTATCCCAGAGTTTGCCTGACATGCAAGGTGAGTTTGGAGGATCGGCAAGGGGGGTTAGAAAGCAGAAGGATTAGTTAAACAGATCCAAGCAGGAGGAAAACACTCACTCTGAGAGACAGAGACACAGACACTGTCTTATCTATGTTTATGTCCTTGTTTTTATACATCTCAGCAAGCCTATGAATGAAGTAGACATCACCATTGTTTTCACAGCCTATAATCTAATTTTTCTCACTAAAATATTCAAATTAGCCTCAAACCAACACAGGCATACTGAGAGCCACTTCTAGGTTCAGGGAAACAGTAAATGCATCCTATTCAGAGTGTTAGTTTAGTATTCATCTTGGATATGGACAAATCAATGTTTTCTCATTTATTTTGAAAATTTCTCCCTTTGCTTCTTTTTACTTTGCGTGATAGAAGTTGAATTAACACATGTGCCCCTATACTTGGCCCTGCTGAGGCCACAGCTTGAGTACTGTGTTCAGTTCCGTGTGCCAGGGTGTAGGAAAGACATTGAGGTCTTGGAGAGTGTCTAAAGAACAACAACAAGGCTGGTGAGGGCATTGTAAGGTGTGCCATACAAGTTGTGGCTGAGGGAAGTCGGGTTGTTTAGTCTGTGGAAGAAAAGACTAAGAGGCAATCTTACTCCTTCTAAAACTACCTGAAAGGAGGTTGGAACTAGGAAGGGATTGGTCTCTTCTCTCATGTAACTAATGATAGGATGAGACGAAATGGGCTTAAATTGTGTCTGGGGAGGTTTAGATTGGAGATTAGGAGAAATTTCTGTCTCAAAAGAGCAGTGAGCCTGAGTAGACAGGCTGCCCAGGGAAGTGGTGGACTTGCCATCACTGGAGGTGTTCAGGAAGTGTGTAGAAGCGGTGCTTCAGGATATAGTTTAGTAGTCATGGTACTTGGCTTACGGTTGGATTCTGTGATCTTAAATGTATTTCCAAATTTATGTTTCTATGAGGAAAAATAATACTTTATTATAGGGCTTTACACAAGCAAGAACCACGCAAATTACTTCAACTTTTTTTGGTTGTTTTCACCTTTTTGATGCTACTAATTTTCATCCCATACATTCAGCAAATGTATTTCAAAATAAAATCAGAGATGTAGCAACCATGTATGTTAATCGTGGATCAGATATCAACCTGCAGCCTGTGGAGGACTCCACATGGGGGCATGTGGATGTACCCTGGAAGAAATTGCAGTGCAAGCAGCCCATGATAGATCAGATTTCCTGGCAGGCCATTTCAGGAAGAAGAAAGGGGACAAATATTCCCCTGGAAAATGCATCAGCTCTGACATTCCCTTTGTCCATACAAGCAGGCATCTGGGTACAAAAGGTGAGCAACATAATTATCTTGAAAGCATTGCTTTGAAAAGACTGCATAAACATTGAGAAATAGGATCTTTCAAGATGTTGAGAACAAGAACAAAGTAGAACACCAAATAAAATTATCCCCTTGCTAGGTCATTTCTAGTAAATGTTCCTCAAAGATCAAGGCATTTAGGTAAATCTGCACCAATGAAAGGAGCGAACAGTTTAGAGTCAGGCACCATGATACATGGAAGTAAAGACATTAAAATTGCCCCAAGGATTGTCAGAAACCTGCTTTTTGGAAGGCCTTCTGGTTTTTTAAATAGATTTCTCTGTGTGTGTGTTTGAAGTAAAAAAAAATGTCTTGGAAAAAGAATTAATCCAAACAAAAAAAAAATCTCCTTTTTATTTTAAACCTGTTACAGCCAATATCCCATTGAATTAATTATTTAGAATTATTTTCTAAAGGAGTGTGCTGTGGGGGAAGTTGGGCAGCTGAAATCCTTACACTGTGGCCTAAACTATTCTTTGAAGTTTTGACAAATAGATTAGTCATCCTGTTGATTAAGATAAAACAGTAACTGTGTTATTTAAAATATAAGACTCCTCGCATCAAATTAACAAATTTCCTTTATCTAGAATCACATCATCATTTAGGTTGAAAATGACCATTAAGATCAATTCAAGAGAGATGTTGAGATGCTGGAACCTGTCCTGAGGAGGGCAACAAAGCTGATGAGAGGCTGGGGCGGGGGAAGGAAGCCAAGCAGGGGGGAGAAGAGAAGCAAAGAGGCAAAAGAGGAAAAAAGAAAAGAAAGAAGTGAAATGTAAAGAATAGAGGAGGTCCACTAAGGTGATCAGAGGGCTGGAGCACCTCTCCTATAAGGACAGACTGAGACTTGGGGCTCTACAGTCTGGAGAAGACAAGGCTTCAAGGAGACGTTATAGTGGTCTTCCAGTATTGGAGAGGGCCTACAGGAAGGCTGGGGAGGCACTATTTAAAAGGTCTTGTAATGAAAGGATGAGGAGTAACGGGTTTTAACTGGCAGAGGGCAGATTTCAGCTAGATATTAGGAAGAAGTACTTTACAGTGAGGTTGATGAAAACACTAGAACAGGTTGCCCAAGGAGTTGTGCAACCAAAGATAAGTCTATCAGGTGATTTGGCTTCAGATTTGGGGCGACTAATTGAATTGCAATGCAAGAATTAAAGTAGTAACTTAGATTTAGCTGAATCCTGATGATTTATCCCATTTAGGTAGATCATTTCCCTAACTTCTGATGGAAATTGTCCCGTGCTCATACGTTAGATTTCTCATTTGGAAGCCCTCCTTACTTCCAGCTGCGGTAACATGGCAGGCCCACTCATACCCAGAGCCCATAGACAACCTTACCCTTGAAGGTGACAGGTTAAAGTATCCCAAATCAACATCTGTAAAATAATTCTCAGTTTTAAGACTGAGCTTGACATCTCATTTAAACTACACTACCACCCCAAAAGGCTGGACCAGATGATTCTTAGAGTCCCTTCCAACCTGGTGTTCTGTGATTCTATGAATTGCTCAGTGTGGCTCCATGGTGACCTACAGCAACCATCTAGTACCTAAAGGGTACAAGAAAATTAGGGAGGGACATTTTACAAAGGATTGTAGTGATAGGATGAAGGGGAATGGCCTTATACTGAAAGAAAAGGAAATTTAGACTGAATATTACAAAGATATTTGTTACAGTGAGGGTGGTGAGACATTGGAACAGGCTGCCTATAGGGACTGCAGATGCCCCCTTCCCTGAAGGTGCTCAAGAGCAGGTTGAGGCCTTGAGCAGCCTGGTCTAGTGGAAGGCATCCCTGTCTATGGCAGGAGGGTTGGAACTAGATGATCTTTAAGGTCCCTTCCAACCCAAACCGTTCTATGATTCTGTGATTCTATGATTCTATGAAAGGCTGAGGGAGCTGGGGTTGTTTAGCCTGGAGAAGAGGAGGCTCGGGGGTGACCTTGTTGCTGTCTACAACTACCTGAAGGGAGGCTGTAGCCAGGTGGGCGTTGGTCTCTTCTCCCGGGCAACCAGCAATAGAGCAAGGGCACACAGTCTCAAGTTGTGCCAGGAGAGGCGTAGGCTGGATGTTAGGAGGAAGTTCTTGACAGAGTGATTTGCCATTGGAATGGGCTGCCCAGGGAGGTGGTGGAGTCGCCATCCCTGGAGGTGTTCAAGAAAAGCCTGGATGAGGCACTTAGTGCCATGGTCTAGTTGACTGGCTAGGGCTGGGTGCTAGGTTGGACTGGATGATCTTGGAGGTCTCTTCCAACCTGGTTGATTCTATGATTTTATGGTCAGCAAAAGACCTTTAAGATCATTAACCTAGCAGTTGCATGTCCACCACCAGTGTTCCCAAGCACAATGTTTACAAGTCTTGTAAGTGTTTCTAGGGATGGTGACTTCCCTGCCTCCCTGAGCAGCCTGTTCCCGTGCTTGACAACCCTTTTGGTGAAAATTTTTTTGCTAGTGCCCAACTAAACCTTATCTGGTGCAACCTGAAGTTGTTTCCTCTTGTCTTCTCACTTATTACCTGGAAAATGAGTCTGATACTCATTTTGCTACAACTTCCTTTCAGGTAGTTGATTTGTAGAGAGTGATAAGTTCTGCCCTGAACTTCCTTTTCTCTGGACGAAACAAGCCCTGTTCCCTCTGCTGCTCCTTATGGGACTTGCATGCTAGATGCATCTCCATTGCTCTTCTTTGGACACCAATCTAGTTGTGATCTAAACAGTTTTGAAAAACTCAACTTGCATTTACTGTTTTCAATTTTTTTTTTGACAGCTTGTAGGGAGAGGTTACTCACCACTGTTTGTAGCTACTGCTTTCATCCCTAATTTCTCTTAGAACTGCTTACTGAATAGTAGAGGGTTTTTGCCGTTCATTGCCACTCACTTTTAAGTAACTGTAAAGTACAATACAGAAGCCAGAGGGCCCCCAAATTAAGGATTTCAACATGGAACTCTGTTTAGCTTCTTTTAGGTAAAGAATTTTATTCTTTACAATCTTATTGTTTTTCACATTTCTTTTCTACATTTTAATCATCAGTTGTCTTTACAGACAGCCAAGCTTCTTGCTACTGATATATTTGAAGAAAGACTTGGTGTTTAATTTTAGCTCCTTTTACCATTTTCTCTTCAAATCTCTTTTGGACCCTCCTAGTTATGTTTTCACAATCACTGTTAGAGTTCACAGTCATTTCCTTGTCCTTAGTCTTGGCAGCTTCTGTCTTCTGAATGATGTCTTCTTGTTTCTAATGACCTCCCTTCCCTGCTGTTCAGTCCTCACAACTGTTCCACTGTTCTCTAAATATACTGTTAAAAAAAAGAAAATCTGTGGTCTTCATTCAACAATGCTGCTTCTTCAGTAATCTCCATACTGCCTGAAAGGTTTTAATTCTCTTAGCTCATCCTTTTAAACAAGTTTCTTCATCTTTGTGTGACCCAACTCTTGAAATGGAGCAAAAGTGCCACGCAGCTTGTTTGCCTTTTGTCGCTCCTGTAGGGATACAATGTTTATCTAGACTCACATGTGCAGTTTTGAGGCAAGCCTTGTGGGATAGTCAGGACAAGGTTGAAGGAGATGTCCCACTTCCTAGTCTGCCTTCGCAGTTGCTTCAAGATGTACTTATTGATGCCCTTGTGACAATGTGATCACTGTGGATCTTTATAAGGATAATGGAAGACTCCTTACTATTCTCATGTTTCCTGCCCTTTCTGCCTCCAATCTCTCATGGCATAACAGTCAGTGCTACTACCTTATCTGTGAGGTTGGTAATGTTTTATATTCTTCCTATTTAGGCCTTGAATTTTGGTCCCTAGGGACACTGAGGCACTTAGGTAGGTAGTTTGTCAGTTTTCATTCTTATCAAATCGGGCTTCTCTCATCCAGTTTCTTTTGAGAGAATAAGAGAGGACATGAGAAAGTGATGCAGAAAGGGAGCAGCAATAGAGTTCAGGAAAGTGTTTTTTTTAACTCCAGAGATTCACTCAGATTTTCTCTGTGGTCTTCACGGTCAAAGGACTGAGATGGGCTTTTGTAAAGAAGAATTAATCCTATATTTCTAGCCAGTTTATTCTTCAGGTTAGATTGACTGTTTTTAAATTACTTTTCTGGTTATGAAACACATATTTGAGGTGCTGTTGATGAATCATAGAATCATATTTGAGGTGCTGTTGCTGAAGGGTTTAAGTGTCTAAAGTGTATCTTCAGTGATAGGTATACCCTTCGTTCTCCTGCTTCTATCAGTCCAATTAAATCTTTTAAATGTGGAGGATAGAGCTCCTTAGCTGGTAGGGCTCACAAAGGGAGAGCAACAAAATTAGAACACATTGGTTCTCATTCTTGATATTTAAAAGAAGTTAAAGTATTTAATATTTAAAATATGTAATATATAATTAAAAATATTTAATATTTTATATTAAATAGTTAATGGATAATGAAAATCATTGGACTAGAGATGTGTTAATAAAGTAACTTTACTCTTCAGTCTTGGGCCGATTCTGTTTAAGCATGGAAGCAGAGTTCCATGTGCCTGAAGGATTTTGAGGGTTAAAAATTTGACTCTTCTCAGGGACAAAGGATTAATTTTTATATTTTTTATTTTTATTTTTTTACATAGAGAGATGTTCACACAGGGGAAAAACAGAAAAGGATAGGCATTGTGTTTTTATGCCTGATGCATATAAAAGAACCTAATCCCCCTTAAGTAGCTCACAAGAGATACATTATTAATTTAAGATGTACATAACATTTATGTTGGTTCAGCAGTAGAAATAACTGGGTTTGTGTAACATATAAAGCTTAATAACTTAATTATTATTCTGAGACTATTTCTATGAGACACAAAGCTGAATAGAATAGAATAGAATCAACCAGGTTGGAAGAGACCTCCAAGATCATTTGGTCCAACCTATCACCCAGCCCTATCCAGTCAACTAGACCATGGCACTAAGTGCCTCATCGATTTTTTTTCTTGAACACCTCCAGGGACAGTGACTCGACCACCTCCCTGGGCAGCCCATTCCAATGGCAAATCACTCTCTCTG